>JAFMSR010000242.1:0-66119 GCA_022818135.1 Saxidomus purpurata | reverse complement strand
GAAAAACGGAACAAAAACGTGAGCGCCACTGTACCATTCTGCATTTGTTTAATAAAGAACAAGCAATAAAATCCGCACAGAACACTTGTTTTGTCTTGATATTGGGTTGTATTTAATTACCTCTATTGGAGATGGACGACCAAATGGATCGAAATAGTAGCTATTGTAATAACATACCCAAGAAACCCCCATCTTTTATTTGTTTTTGTGCTAATTTGATTACTCGAGTTCCCATTAATCGTTTTCTTTAACCCGGAGTGAAATAAGGTGTTATTATTTGCCACAGAAATCATTCCATTACCAAGCATTTTACTTAAATCAGTACTTGCCAAACCACTTAAAGCTCCAACACCCAAAGGAGCTAATATCTTCGGAGCAACACGAGCAACAACCGGCAATACCGTTTTAGATAATAGCCCAGCCAAAGCACCAAGAAAACCCCCACTTTGTGACTTTTTATTCATTTGCAAAGTAGAAATCTTGATATCTCCACCAGTTTTATTTCTGTTTGCCTGTTCAATACTATTGATTTGTCTCAGCGTTAACATCAATGGAAAAGCCCCAGTTAATTGATTATTGCTTTATCCAAAATTATGCGGACATTTATCTTGAAACGATTTAGCTAATTATGTTTTGTCCTTCAGAAAAACTTACTTTATATTCAAATAAATTGGTTCTCAATATAATTAAAATAATATTTTTAAGTAAATTTTTAATTCAATAATAATCGTTTCACATAGTATTTAACTGAACCGTTTCGTCATACATAACAATTGCATAAACACCAATATTAGCTGCCGGCAGAATATTTACAGTTCAACCTCTCCACAACAACACCAAAGGGAATATCAATTTTTGTTTAGTGCTCTGGAGAGGTTAATTTGTTCAGATTTAACTCCTTTGGAAAATAAAACATCTGTCTTTGTAGAGAGCTTTTTGCTCGCCGGGGGTGTTGTTTAGAGAGGTTGGACTGTAGTTTCATTTTTAAATTCAGAATGTTTTACAGCACCTTCAGCTCTTTTGAATTCTAAATTAAAATGAATAAACCCAAACAAGGATTTGAAATTCAATGTATTTAAAAGACTTCCTGTATTGTTGTCATTTTGTTTATGAAAATAATTAATAACATCGTCATAAAGTATTGGGATAGTTGCGTATTCTGTCTCTGCGTAAAAAATACTATTTCCAACTTCAAGTCGACAAGATGACATTGTGCAATTATTATTGTCTGCGTTTACTTTAAAAGTATCTAGTAAATGGGGATTGTGTTCCTGTGAATTGCTTTTATTAGGTCGCGGGCAAATAAACAAACACATGTTTAGGATTGATTACCCCAGATGTTATTCTAAAACTTAAACCGCTTTGCTGTGTGTCCTGCGACTGTGTCACCATTTCCCGAAGATATATCCATTTCTTTGCTTTCATAATTATATGTTTCAGGAATTAAGGATAGACCATCAGAATTAAAGATCATTCTCGGAACCCATAGTATTATTTGTGTTACAATAACTCTACCAATATCAGCACCAGCGGCTCTGTAGATTAATTCATCATCATCTGTTAGTTGAAGAGTAAATTGAATTTGACCCGGCGGCAACATATTATTTTACAAACCTTGAAAGAAGGAATAATTACTTATTAACCGCATTGTTGACTTTTATTAACAATTTTCTACTAGCAAAACCTTGATCAATCTTGATCATCCCTGCTTTAAGGACTATCAGTAGTGTCATTATTTGTTCCAAGTGATTCTGCATAATCTTTTGAATATTCCACCAAACTTTTTACAAGTATGTTTTTGTACAAGTTATTACAATCATAAATAATCTTTACATTTTGCTTGACTAAAAGCTGATCGATAATTAAAGTTGCATTATTAATTAAAGCAATCTCATTACCAACTGCATAAGCCACACTATCAGCCAATTTAATTACCATAAAACTAACCTAAAAATATCAATTAAACCAGTAAAAGTAAGACGATAAAGCAAGTAAGATGTCATGAATTGTAAAATGATATCCGCTTTTTATTTGTTTTACCCTATTTCCCAATATAGCTATTAAAGATGTATCCAATTGAATAGGTGTCATTTCATACCTTTCACAAAACATTTATATTATATTTTAATAAATTAATTTATTTGTTCTACTATAAAGATCGCGGGTTAAACGATTCGAACCAGACAATTATTTAATTATTCTTATGCCAATATTAGAGGAATTATCACCGTTCAACTTTTTTAATTCTGTAGTAATTAGCTCTCCAACAGGTTTTGGTTGTGGGTTAGTATTAATCCCCACACTATAGTTCTTTGAACAGACTGCTTTTTTAATGTTCCAATCATTTTATCTACAGCCAAATTTCCAACTTCGGTTCCAATTCTTTTTGTTCCACTTTCTAAAGTTTGTTTTCCTGCTGTTTCCAATATCCTGTTTTCCAATACTAGCACCGTTTGCCTAGTGAAGCTAAAGTATCAACACTACCAGAGCCGTGAACCTGCCTAACTTCTTCACCCGTCCAAGGATCAAAATATTGGACATTCCTCTGTACACATATTTGTACATTATAATATTTTTATTTATGTTTGTTTTATTTTTATCTTATTTCAATAAATTAATTTATTTATTCTACCCTATTTCCTTTAAAATTAGTGTAAAATTTGTGTCAACCCAATTAAAATTAATTATTCTTCCAAATATGTCTGTAATATATATTTAAATTGAATTGATAATATTTCTATTAATTTCAGAATAGCCAACTTTGTTTGGTTCTTTGATAAGCTTTTGTTAAATCTGCTGTACTTAAAGTATACAAAACGTCTTCCAAGCTTCCGCCCACAAATGAGTTGTCAATAAGATCACAATGAATGTAAATTGTGTCTACAGAGTTGGTGATATTTGGTGATACAGACCCCTATTAAGTTTTTCTTAATACTTCTGTTTCAAACCCAAGCAACTTATGACAATTTGACATTCTTAAATCCAATAAAAAGTTATCATTGATTGAAACTAAAATTTTAAAACTACTTAGATCAAATTCTAAACCTATCGGAGCAATAACCGATTCCCTATCAAAATCACCCTCACCTATTAATACATCCTTAATGAAATTGTTTTTTATCAGTGTACTGTAAGAACAATTTGGGGAAAATGATTTCTTTCAATTCCTTGCCTTTAGGGTAGCAAATTCTTTTATGATCATATTTTTCGCTTATATTGTGCCACGAGTAGGTCATGGTGTTAATACTTTCCAAACCAACCACATAACCCTAATTTTTATGTACAATCAAAGGACGACCATTCCTAGCCACGAAGCTGCCTGGTGTAGTATTTGTGTTTTCAACTCTATCTACTTCTGAACTTAAAACTATTTTTGTTCCATTATAACTATGCAAAATACTTTTTATAAAAAGATTCGTGTTCTTCTGGTATTATCATGTTATTTTTCAATAATTCATCAATTATGTTATGCCTTTATTTTTTAGTTCTTTATTATTATTTCCAGACTCAATATAACTATAAATTAGTTGCTGAAAAGTTGCTAAAACGGCTGATCGCACTGCACATGCGTTAAAAGCGAGGTCCGGCGTTTTTATCCGTTTTTTTTTTTTGCCGCGGTAGCGTATGCGCATGCGTGAAAAGCGAGTTTCACCGTTTTTTTTACAGGCCAGCAAATGCGCATGCGTATGTATCAGTCGCTGTCAAAATGTTGTTAACCAAGAGCCGTATTATATAGATGTAATTTGATACGGTTCTTAGTCTATAATGTGGTCAGATTAAGATTGTTTTTTTGGTTCTTATTTTCAAAAACAAAGTATTAAGACCATTACTTCTGCGTTTTCATCATAACCGAAGTAAATAATTTACATTGTAAAATAAACGGGTACATTTCCCACAAGATGGAGAGCGAAGGGAAGGCCTTGTGATAGGTAGAAATAATTAAGCACCTCCAATGTCCCTATTATGTAACTATGAACAATCTATAACCAGTAGATATACATTTAATTAAATTAAACCTGCTCGATCATATGATTTCAGTTATCAAAATAAACTATAACATCGGCAGTTGATAACATTAACGGCCATGCTTTTGGTTCAATTAACATAGATTCTTTAATTTATACATGTACAAAATTTCCATATTCTTGATTACAAATTAATCGCTCCCGAGACTAACTACTATAGGAATGGCTGTTGCCAGACTTTTCATATCCTGATAAATTGCAAAACGTATTGTAATATATTTATAGTTATACTAACACAAGTGGACGTGTTTCCTATATAAACATAATGAGGTTGTTTTTTATTTTACGATAAAATACAGTACTTTTATCCAAGGGCGATGTGCCAAAAAGGATGTGTTTGCTAGACGTATGTAAACAAGCCGTCCAATTGCATTTCGTTTTTTCAAGTTACAGTGATGTACTGCTACAAGTTGAATATAGACGTGTAAGAATTGTAATACTAAATATGTGCCAATATGGAAGGCCTTTACAGTCTTATCATGTTGTATTGCATTATACGCAGTACATTTGCATGTATATTAATTTGACATGGTGCATTTTTAATGATATGCAGTGCCTTTTCCGTTATATATGGTGGTTATTTAATCATATGCAGTGCAAAAATGTATAGATACAGTAGAATAACCATTATATGGTGTGCAAACAACGTCATATGCAATACATACAACATTATGTGCAGTACAAATGACATTATATGCAATACAAATGACATTATATGCAGTCAATGTTTTGATACATGTGGTGGTATTTTGATTAAACGCAGTAGTTTTCCCTTTATACGTCGTATCTTGTTCAATAGGTGTGATAGATGTTTAAACATATGAAGTGCTTGCGATTAATTCTATACGTGGTGAATTATTATTTATTTGTTCATAACAAACATTGTACGCAATGCATTTGGCAATATACATGGCGGAAACGACATTTTCTTTTTTATTATGTTCGGTCCATTCTACTATATACACGGTGTATACAGCATTATATGCGGTACATTTTTCATTACGATGATCATACTTTCCGGAATTACTTAGCCGGAAAATACCGAGTAAGCAGATATATATAAATAGCAGTCACGTCATCAAGCATAGACGTGGGGGTCTCATTCCAATACTAAGCTAACATACATGCTCTTTGGGACGGACCTTGATAAAATTCTCATCAAATCAAGCATAGACGTGCGTACTGTAAAGCGCTACCGAAATCCGTATCTCAATAACTACTGAATGTATTACATTCAACTTTTGAACAAGGCTTCCAAACCATCACACCTATTTAAATAACTTAACTCTTTCGCACCTATGAGAGACATGTTTCCGCTCATTTACCGGTGATAGATAGCCTTATCATTCACCGCTTACTCTCATTTTACGTAAATTATTAGCAGCCAGCACATCACATAATCAAAGCGCTGTGAGCACTGTAGGCCTTGGGGCTATAGATCAACTTCCCTAAAAACAACTTTTGACCTTCGTGATTTACGCTGAACCTTACCTTAAGTGCGGGTCGAAATGTGCATAGGGCGAAATTTAGTATATGATACAGAATGAATGATTTACAGATATATGGGTGGCAGGGAAGTTTGTTTTATTATAAAACGTACGTTAAATGAAAAATAATCACATGGTCAACAATATCAATTGTTTGAGAAAACAATAAAAAGAATTCAGTCTGCGCTTTGTTCAACTTCAAGCGATATCTGATGATGTGGATCGAAAATTATTGTTTACCAAGGACAAGACCTTTCACTGGGCCTTGACATGCAGCGTCCTCGATAAATGGCGGGTGATTTTGATCACGTGAGTTTCTTCTCGGGAATGTACGTAAATTGGTTCTTTTTTTTTTAAGAAATTTATTTTTAGGTAAATATATATGTAATCGTTCGTAAATAAGAAAGTTGTCAATGAAATAACATCAGAAATTTGAAAATCAAACTACAAACTCTTATATCCAATTCCGTACGTTTCCGTAAATTTCCGTAAACATCCGTACTTTTCCTGATATGCATATGATTATCTTCCGTAATCAGCTAACAGCGCTAAGATCACATTTAGTCATGTGACTAAGAATCTTCACATTGATCGGCTTTAACACATTTTTAGACGAACATTGATGTAAGAGATGGAGATGTGTCAAAATACAGGCCAAGTACCTCGTATTATAGTGGACATAGATCAAATACATATTCAGAATCTCAATTTTTATGACGTCAATGTAATAAAGGAAAGTTTTGGTAGATAGAGCAATGTTAGATCACAGGTGGAAGGAACATACCTTTGACTTTTTTCTTAAGCTAATGTCTTTTTCTATGCGTTTTAAAATTGATATCAGAATAAATAAAAATAAAAATACTCTCGGAAATTAGCGAGTAAGCTAAGAAAAATTTGCCATGACACCGTACATTCAACATCGAATAGCGCTTGCACGTACCTTAAAGATTGTTTGTCTGCATATTGCAAATTACTAGATTTAAACAAGAGCACGACCAGCCCAAAAAGCAATCCCAAAGCGAGAGTTTGCTCTAACTCCAGTTTTAACAACAACAACAATGTTGACAAGAAGTGAAACTACTGTTATTAAACCACAAATCTGGATGTTTGAAGAACATATTAGTATTGTTTGAAAACTTTAGGTATTCCATCCCAAAGATTTTACTTTTTCATAAAATATCGTTATGATTTTAAGTTGTTTTTCATTTTTTGTTCATATATATGAATGTATAGAATTCGGATGAACGAATTCGGATACTAAACGTCTAAACATACAAGAGACAACTATGTGGATGATAAAGAAATTGCTTGCTTTCATATGGAAAGTGTCGCCCAGTGACCCCGAAAGTAAGTGTCCAATTTCTTTTATAACCGAAAGTTACGTATTTTCGACATGACTGGGAACTTTGATTGACAAATAATTATAGTACATTAATCTTCATAACAAAGCTTAAGCAAGTTCGTCCAAACAAAACGTTTGTTATTCAGCTAAGGGAGAAGAGATTTTTTGATTTCTAACGTGCTGCAGCCGCAGTTCTTTCAAACAGGTTCCGTTTTTAAAGGTTAAAGTTTTGAAACATGTCAATGGTCTGGCCATTCATGTATTTTTCAAGACTTCTTTTGATAAGGATTATGTTGAAGTACCGGTAAGTATTCTCAAGAAAAATAGGTCCTGAGGAAAAGCAAAAAGCTTCGTGAGGCAAAACAAATGCAATTAGAGTCAAACATGTCTGATGAGAAGAGAAAGTGTATTGAAAGCATGTTAAGATTTATGCTAGAGGAAGATCGTACTTTCTTGGAAGATTTGTCAAATTCAGAAAAGTATGTTAAAGATGCTGATACCCTGAACACTAAAAGACAATATGTATCTGTTGCAGGTTTTGTCTACACGGATCATTTTGCTCAATGTATAATGGCATTTATGAAGATGGTTACTGTGCTTTGGTAAAATGATATAACAGTTGATATATAATATAAAGTAACTTTGATTTTAAACCGTTCCATGCAATAAGCATGCAAAGATTCGAAGACGAAATCCAGCAGAGTTGATGCAATGGTGGTTTGTCTATTGTCCATCTTTCCGTTTGTCCGTAAACATTTCCTTGATAAAACTCTTTAGATCACAATTTTCATTTGACTTTCATGAAACTTGTTCAGAAGGTTGCCTGTAGGTGGTCCCTACTGTCTTAAGGGGATTTGGCTTAAGGTCAAGGTTACAGTGACCCAAACTTTGAAAATTATTTTCGCTTAATCTTTTGAGATGTAATTACCAACAACGGTCTTAGAACTTCATATGAAGATTGGTCTTACTGAGTAGATAATCACTACTATTTTTGGTGTCAGTGGGTCAAAGTCAAGCTCACAGTGTCCTCTGTTAGCGTTATATTGATAATACTCCAAAACATATTCACAAATGTACTCAACGGAGTCCAATCAGTACAGGAGAGCGATACTGACCCTAATGGGCCTCTTATTGTTTTGGTTTTATCCACAAAATGAACAGAAGACTTGGTATGTCACTCTTTTGCATTGGTAAAACATGTTTTTTGATTTCGCGTTTTTCCTGTTCAACTTTTCATGATGTGCTTCCGTTCTTACAAAGGAATATTACAAGTTGTTGTTTAAAAAACTTAAAGTGAGTGTGGCTATCACTGTTTTATATAAACACTGATTCTCGAACTCAAAAGTATCATTTCAGTGGGACGTAACAGACAAAAGTTATGAAAGTTGAAAAGTTCAACGTCATTTTTCTCAAAATAGCAAAATTGTAGATAGGACATTTTAAGAATAAGGCGACGAATTTAGAACTTCATCTTCTAAACTGATACAGCCATCTTGATCACCACAGAATCCTCCAGTTAACAATTGCAATGATTGACTGTTTTCTGTTGTTTTCATATCTTGGTCTATTGAACTTCCCTCATCACTGTACGAGCATGACGCTCTTTTCTACGTCTAATTAAAAAGAAAAATAAGCTATTGCATTTCGTTTTAAATCTTACAATTTAGACTGTGATACACGTACTGAAAATTTACTGACTGAATAGTAAACAGTGCAGATTATGATCAGACTGCATGATTTTGATCTGCTCAAGAGGCAAAAGTGTAAGGAAATTGCTAAAAAATAAACTAGATGCCAACGTGCAACATGTCAAGCCCGCCAGCTGTCAAAAGGACTAACTCCTTACCAAGTAGAGATAGGTAAAAATACACCAAAATATTGGATGTAACATGAATCTTGTACCACATAAATGTGGTTTCGATTTTTTTTTACGGCCAGTAATAAAAAAGTTACAATACAAGCTATTTATAGTTACAACAAAGGGAAGTAATTCTAAAAAACAAGGGAAGCTTATTGGGTGAACATTTGTGCCAAGTTACATCAAAATCCCTCCATGCATGTAGAAGAAATGCTCCGGACAAAAATAATCTTGAATTTGACCTTTAACCTTTAAGTGTGACCTTCACCTTAGACCTAGGGACCTGGTTCTTACACATGACACTCCATCTCATCTCATGGTGGTGAACATTTGTGCCAATAACATCAAAATTCATCCATGCATGAAGAAGAAATGCTCCGGACAAGTCATTCTTGAAGTTAACCTTTAACCTCTAAGTGTGATCTTGACCTTAGACCTAGGGACCTGGTTCTTGCACATGACACTCCATCTCATGATGGTGAACATTTGTGCCAAGTTATTAAAGAATCCCTTCATCCATGGATAGGTTACAGCTCATACAAACTAAACTCGGACGGACGCACGCAAGGACGCTCGCACGCACACACGCACGCACCGACGCCCAAACACTGAACCGCCATTTGGACAACTCTATCGAGCTTTCGCAAGCGGCTCGACAAAAATGGTTATGATGTTTAACAAATATGTTGATTCAAGTATCAAAATGTACAGGATTTATAGTAGATTGTATATGTAGTGTATTAGGATTTGTTTAATGCAATTTATTTTAATATTTAAAAAAATGTAATTTATTCAAACTTGTAATGTTTGCTAAATGTCAAATATTTTTAAGTTACTCAAAGCCATTTGCAATTTCTGATCAAGGAGATAGTTTAATTGTTCACCCCTGCAAAACTGTGTTCTTATGTCTAGGAATAGTTGAATTATTCTAGGACATTATAAGGACAGTTCTTGAACATTAAATATATGTAACCACAACCATTCTAAACGTCTACTCAAAAACATCTGCACTTGAACTGTTCTTATAGTTTCAACAGGGCAAGCTTTAATTATCAAACATTTTTATTTATATCACTTATTTTTTATTTATGTCATTATTCTCAAACAATGAATTTTAGAGGGGAGCGGTTGTGCCGCTCATCCTGGAGGTTGCGGGTTCGAGCTCCACTTGGGTCACGACTGACACCAGTACTGGTTTTTCAGGGAAGCGGACTCGAGAGTGACTCAATGAGCGTCAAGCTTTCTTACAATCCAGCTAAAATAAATTAATATAAACTAATTACTTTTCTAGCTCAAGGCTGATTCTGGCTGCCATGACTTCATTTTAAAGTAAAATCTTTTATTTTGTTTGATTTATTGTTAAATAGTTATTTTTAAATGTGTTAATATTATTAAATAAAATAAAAGATTGTCATATTTTACATAGTGACTAACTTGGAACTAATTAAAAAGGACTTTAACACTTGATATTTATTCAATTTTCCCATAGAACAACGCTTCCTCGGTTTAGTTTTTAAACTTCCATAAATGGTTTTCAATCAGAAACTTCCAAAAATAATTCTACAATTCCAACTACGGTTCAATCAACTGATTATGCAATACAGCTGTTAAATGCATTTCAATAAAACTGAACAAATAGTGCATATATCAAATTAAAAAAGGGTCCCGCTGATCAATAGTTCTTCAGTATAGCCTGAATTTTGACCTTGAATATTGAATTACAGTAAGTATAAACTAAACTAATTACAGTAAGATCTTAGTAAAGTCATGGTTCAGTGATCAAAATTGGACTATAGTATAGTTTATGGTCCCTCTGACATATCCTTGTTATGTAATCTTACATAATATACTGATAAGCGGGAAATTGAAGCAAAGGTTTAAGTACTGCCTAAGGCAATAAAACAACTTGAATAGGCTGTGGATTAATGAGGGACTAGCTTCATTTCTTAAAACAAGAGGATATAATTAAGTGTTCCAATGAATAGTGGATAAAAATGACTCGACAACCTTTCTGTCCTAAAACAAACCCATATTTACAACTGTTACAGTTCTCATTTGACTTTGAAAGCACTATGCAGAAACCAGGTTTCTTGTTTGGGATAAAAAGTGTGTAATAAAAACTATAATAACAGCCTTGCTAACTGCCATGATAAAAAAGTTTAGAGTAAATTCAGTAACTCATATGTATCTTTCCTTAATAGAGAAGCATGTAAATGATGAGTGTGCATTCAGATATTAAAAGTCAGGTCTTGAACCTGATCTCTTTTTGTGAGATCAGTGCTCAGACAAATAGAAACAATTTGTAGGTCAAAGCCACATATTTGTATAATGGCGGTAATATATAATAATATTCCCTTCGAAAAGTAAGAAGTAATATGTAATCAATATAGGTGACTTCCCACCATGTCCATTCTCTGTTATTACTTTTCCTGTAATTTATTTACTGTACAGACCACTTTTTTCTACTATTTTTTTAATGAAAATGACAGCTATCAGAACTGCAGCATTTTGTTGAAAATCCCAAGTTCTTTAATAATACTAGTAGTCCAGTCAGCGTATCGTGAAAATTGGGTCAACCTAGACATAAATGCAAAAGTTTTCCTTTTGTGCTGTATTGTTTCAATAATATATGTTCTTCAATATAACAAAAGTCCTGGCTTGGGGCAAGTGCATAACTGCTAAAATGTTAGCCTGAATGTCACCACTCGTCGCCTTAGTCTAAAAATGTCCTATCTACCATTTTGTAAGAAATGAGATAATTACATAAATGACTTAATCTAACTTTGCTCTATCTACCAAAACTTTCCTTTTGTACATCGACGTCATAGAAATTGAGATCCCGACTATGTATTTGCTCTATGTCCACTATAATACAAGGTACTTGGCCTGTATTTTGTCACATCTCCATCTCTTACATCAATTTTAGTCTAAAAATGTGTTGTAGCCAATCAATGTGAAGATTCTTAGTCACATGACTAAATATGATCTTAGAATGATCTTAGAATGAGAACATCTTAGTGTTGTTTGAAAGCATTCGGTATTCCATCCCATAGATTTCTCTTTTTCATAAAATCTCGTTATGATTTTAAGTTGTTTTTCATTTTTTGTTCATATTTATGAATGTATACAATTCGGATGAACCTATTTTCGATACTAAAAGTCTAAACATACAAGAGATAGGGAAAACTATGTGGATAATTAAGTAATTGCCTGCTTTTATATGGAAAGTGACTGTCTAAATCAGAATCTATAGCAATTTATGACCATCTAGAACAAAAACACATTATATACTGGCCTGGAAAAAGATGATCATGTCATTATTGCAACCCCTTTGTGTATTTGTAAAGTTTTAATGAAAAAACAATAAAAGATACAACATTTACTTCAATAATGACTTTTATTGAATGCTCATAAGGGGTAAAATTACCCCACCCACTTCTCTATAAATGCAAACACAAAACCATTGTAATATCTGCATAACATTACAAATAATCTTCTTCCATTTTTTTGTAAAATGATGAAAGATAATATTAGATTATCTGTACATGCAACAAAAGGTTACTGTTACATCAGAATTTTAAAAAAGTATTATGTATTCTCGGGGATAAAGTTCATTAAAAAGCATGAAATATTCATTTAATATTTGCAACATAATTACCAGCTCATCATAAAAGAATTTACTAACACTAGAAATCAACAGAATCAAATATTCAGTTTAAATAAACATTCAGTTCATGTACTTTGTATTTATATTAATACAGTTTAAACGATCATAGCTAATAATACTAAGTAACTATCCGCCATACTGTAATTCAATATACTATAGTTTAACGTATCTAAAATAGTACACATTTCCAATTTTAATCAATTATTTATTGGTACCGATACTGCATAGACAGAAATGTAAATATGTCTTGATGTTTATACCTTGTAGCTTGTAAGAAACCACATTTTAGCAAGTGCATATATAAAGTGATAGCCTCCTATAAACACAGTTAGAAAGAAACAATAATTGACATTCTTTATACGTAGATAAATAACTCCATTTGATATAGAAATTGTTCTCTTTTTGACATCATCTTCATACATTTGTAATAAATCGTTTAATGATATGTAACCCTTTAATAGTTGAACAATAAAACATTCAGTATCGTTAGCACATTTTTCTCAAGACATTTACAATATATGATTCATTAACAATTACACCTATGATAAAACAACTTACTAATACCAAATACATGTACTAGCGAATTACAGTTTTTTCCTAGATGCTGCAATATATATTTATTAAAGGAAGATTTCCCAATACTAATTATACATCATATGTAAAGACTTCTAAGTCAGCCAAACTCATCGAGTTAGACCATGAAACCCCTTTACAATCTCCACAAGCGCCGGAGCACTCAAGGTCATGCTTGCGACATGTGCATTTTTTTAATCACAATTGGTTTTGCAATTGCAACGTACTATTTGTAAAAGCTTTTCTGGGGCTGGAGGAAGACATGTTTTAATCGGAGTCATTAGACCCTGTGAAAACTACCAGCCATAAACAAGTGGATCCAGGTTAACCTGATCCATCCAAATTTGACTTTGATAATAAACTCTCAAGGTATGGAATGATGCTGCAGCTGCTGTAGATGGCAGTGAAGATACGGGAACACAACTGGTGCTTGAAACTACTTTTGATGAGAACTTTCTATACCGTAACATATTCAGATTTTCTGAGTCTGTTCCATTAAAGAGAGATATAATCAATAATTCACCACTTTTCTTGATTTCAGCCAAATCAGTTGCATTTTGAAATGCCTTGCAAATTGCACGGAATTCTGTTTTTTTCTGAAATGTTTTGATAGTTGTTGGTTTACTAATTCCAAATATCATAGATGTTGTGTCACACCCTGTTAGAGCATGTAACAGTGGGAGAGCCTCACATAACTCAGTTCCCAGCAAGTTTTGTTTTCGGAATATTCCATATTTTCTGCCCGTTTCCAGAGAGCTTACGTGTATCAGATCTGAAAGTGATATCCTTTAACTCGGCAGAGTATTTGTGTAAAAGCAGTACTAGTAAATCGGTGTCCTCACCAACTAAATGACGCTAGTATCATTTGCTTTTTCGATTGCAGTATTTACAATCAGACAGTCTGCGTCATCACTTGCATGCTTAACAGCTATACCTCTTCCCTTCAGACATTCACCAGCCATGAAAATGAAGTTTTGGTTATTTTCTGGGTGATTCAAAAATACCTTTTTCTCTCGTAATGGTGTTTCATTTGAAAATTTCACAACTGTACCAAGCCTGCCTCTTGTACGACGAACATGGGTTATATCTTTGATTGTTGGTCCATTCATGTAACCATCAAAAACAACAGTGATGCTACCTTTATATTTATGAGATTTATGAGGTAGTTGCAGTAGTTGTTACATATATTACCAAATGTAGAACCTTGGGTCCATGGAAGACGCTGAACCACCATCAATCACGAAGCAAGTTTCCTTATCAGAACTACCAAATTCCTCTTCATAACATGCACCGTGTTTCCACAATGCATCAGCTAATGTTGATTTTGGGCTTGTCTTGGTAATCCAGAATTGTCGAACAGCGATGATGGAATACTACAAAGCTCAAATTGGAACACTTCTGCTGTATTGTCAACATACCTATGTGCTGCTGTCGTCAAACGTTGAAATAGCTTTTGTGTGTCAATTAGCATTCCTTCACCAGAAACCTTCACTGATGTTTAATGATTTAATGTTATAGCTTGTAATGACCGTTTGAAAGAAAATGTGTCTGATCTCTTTCCAACCATTTCCGCAATCATTGATTCTCCTATCTACTCTGCAGAATCTACATTTACAGTATTCTCTGCTGTAACTCCCGATTCAATGCTTCGCAAATCACCATCTACATCAGCAAACGGGTTTCTTTCCCTTAGAAATGCCGGATTGTTCTGATTCTGTTCCTTTGAATCTCTAGCAACTCGAGATTTACCTATCTCCTTATGTTGATCATTTGTCTGATATGTAGTTTCACTGAATTCTTGCATGGCATTGTTTATTTGGAGACAAAGTGGCAATGAATGCAGCCAAAGTATTCTCTGATTTCTTACATACCTCTTCCTCTAGTCAGTCCATCGGTTGATTTCAATGACCTCATCAACATCTGTTCAATCAGCAGATCGGTTGACAGTCCCGCCCATTATCGATCATTTCGCCATACAACATGGAAACCATTCTGGAATGCTTGAAGTATATCTGGATTTGTTTCTTCTAGTTTGACCATATTCTGTAAGTATATGTAGGCACTTTTCAAGTACAGGATGTGTCCAGATGAAGCAAAATAAGGAAGCATTTTTCGCAAGTCTATTAATTGAAGCTGCCAATTATCTGTCCTTTCAGCACGTGTGAACTGTTGGAGTATTGCTACCATATCCATATGTTGCATCCATGGTTTGGCAGTGCGGTTTCCAGAAAACATCTGTCTACAATCATTGAACAGTACACGTGACAGTGTTTTAATGCTATCGTTTTCGCTGACTGATTCAGAAGTTAATACACCGCTTTCAATTTTGTCATAAAGCAATGCCAGGTTGTGTGCTTCTTTCTTAAGATCCTCATCTCTTTGATCTCGTATAATTGTTTCAGACACGATCTCTGGATAAGTTTCAGGAGACCAGTTTATTGAAGAATCATGTATCTCAACAGTATGATTGTCTTGCTGCTCAGTGTCAATAAATTGAACATTCAGTATATTTTCAAGTAAAAGTACTGTCAGGGTAGTATCAACCAACATGTGACCTCGTAATGCACGCTGTATGAGTGACTGCGTTTGAAGCATAAACTGTCTCAAGAGACTGCTGCAAACCTGAACCAGCCATCAAGTGACCAATACATCCAAGAAACCCATTTCGGTGTGAAATACTCCAAGCCAAAGGACAATTTGTTTCAATGGACTTGATGGATCTTGAACGCTGATGATGTCTGTAGCTTTTTGAAAAAGAGGTTGGTCAAATGTAAGTAAAGGTGTTTGACTGTACCGCTGTGCTTGATCAGAGACAAAGTGCAAAGTTGTATAAACACAGTTAATATCACTAGGGTTGAGGTCAATCGTAGGTAGAAATGTTACAGAAGCCATCTTTGGAAAAGTATGCCGGACTTGATCAAACATCTGCATAATTCCTGACCAACTTGGTTTGTTCTGCCTTAAAGGCCATATCAGCTTTGAGAAAATATCTATAGGTTCACATTGATAACTTTTTTCTGCTTTTGGGAGTTCTTCAAATAATGATACATCAACCTTTGAGTCGTAAGGCTGCAGAAAATACTTAATGTTAATTCTTCCAAGTTCTGTGATTTCATCTAATGAAACATCAATCCTAGGTACACACACTGTAACATCTGTTCCAGGTGTTGATGCAGATATAGTACCCATTCCATGAAATGTATTAAGCCCATCAAGGGTTCGGATGTTATGATCTACATTGTCAGCAATGAATTGTAAGAAGGATGTGTTTTTTCCTGACAGACATCGTGATTGGACAACATGGCAGCAGCATTCGATTCAAACTTCTGAACTTCCCAGTATAAACAGCAGAATCAAAGATTATTCAATAAATCAATCAGAAACCTTGATCCAAAATGGTGATGTAGCTGCACCCCAAGTCCAAACTGAAGAGGAACTAGCAAGCTCTTTAGTATGCATGCCTGTATCAAACTTTGGCCTATAGATGCTGTTTTAATTGTATTAGTCTGGCAAATCAAAGTACCTAAAAAGGTTTTCAGACTGAATGGCAGAAAATGAAAATTCTTTCCTAATGACGCCACATCAGTTGAGCTGCAATAATTACTGTTTGCAGATTCAAGAGTATTAATGTCAACGTTTAGTTACTTGGCAGCTGTTTCTATGATATTACGTTTCGTTTGTTCATCAGAAAGTCCTTTAGAGTTCCTGTAAAAATCATGAACAATACTAGAAACGTTGTGCTTTAGACTAACTAGATCTGGCTTTCCTTCAATACTACTAATCACAATTCTGTCACCAAAGAAGTCTTTGATTTTCCTCTTCATGTGTTTATTTGTGTAAGCTCTCTCACCACAAGAGTCTTCCATCATATTTACCAAATCTGTCACTGTGACTGTGTGACCCTCATCTACTGACTCAAGAAAATTTACAATTTTCTGAAAAGCTATAGACTGATCAATATGTTCAGGTCTAGCTGGACTTTTTATTTCACTGACAGGTGGTTCGTTTGTCTTGTAGGCTTTAGGAATACCCTTTCCCGTTCTAAAATTGACATTACATGACTGATGGTATATAGCATCGGCAACAGGAAGATCTGCTACTTGTGACAATCTTGAACTAATATCTTTCGCCCACTGGTCACATCTGCTTGCACAGTGCTTTTTGATAGTGTTTTGAAATTCTAAACTTCGGACTGGATACACATCTAGGGACCTCTTTCAAGAAAACGGACAATATTTGGCAAGCGTCCAACAAAAGAAACATCTAGTTTTAAAGTCAAAGTTTTCTGAATTAGAACGAAGAGAATTTTGTGATTCAAGTTTTATATTTTTAACTATATTTTGTTGATTTGTCTATGGTCTGGTAAAATCTTTCCTGTATTGTTTATGAACTGTATCATCAGGCTTGATATCAATATCATTTCCATTAATATCACTGTAGGCCAGGATTCCATCACAACCCTTCTGTGTGACGCACACTGTTGGTTTTCCATCCATCAAACCACCTTGACAAATAACACAGGATTCCATCTAAAATGTTGCATTTAATTCAAACCCTGGTAACTTTATATGTAAATGTCAAATGATTCCCTGTACTTGTACATTAAAAACCACAGAACTAGCATCACATCTTCTGACAATTTATATGTTTTCTAAAACTAGTTTGCTAGGTTATTTTTAGATTTACAATTTACCTATACCACCATTTCGTGACAGGAACAGTACTAGGTTCCCATCGCAAGAGGAGACATGGTCGGTGACATGGTCGGTGACATGACTTGAACCCTATAGAAACTATATAGAACAGTATAGAAACTATTTAAAGTTACGCTTCGATAGTAATAAGTGACTGTTACCACATAATACCCTATTTTATATAAACTTGTTGAACAAAAGATACACCAATCTAATTTTACACGTTTTATTTGTGGATATATAAAATATATGTATACTTTAAACGAGCACAATTAGAGATACAATTACCTGAGATCTTATACTGAAAACTTGATTTTTACTCTCATACACGCATATTTAACAAATGAAAAGCATTATTAAAAACATTATAGCGAATAGCCTTATATGGGTGTACTCATACTATAGAAATGTAACTGTGAAGAACACACGCTTGAAAATGTGCTACAATACGTTGAATGTAATAAGAAAATTTCATGTCGTTTTTCAAGCAAATTTTTTATTGTACACTGTGAAGCGTGAAACTGTAAACACTTATTGAAAATGAATCTGTTTAACTTTACGTGGATAAACAATACACCAAAACAAATGATCTTTTCGGATGTCTGTTTTCAATTGGTCAATTTGGTTGATATTGCTACTCTTCTCTGTTTTATCTGATTGCTAGAAGAATCTGATGGCACATTCTGATGACATCCAGTATATCTATACACACTTAGTCATAGCTGACTGGTAAGAAATGCACCAGTATGCTTGGATACAATAGTAAATTTGAATAAAAAAGCATTTTTGTTATTAAGAGGTGCTCATCGTATGAATAGCTTACTTTGTTTTGGTGTGTTTAATGTTACTTTTTGTCTTCATATCAATTTGATATCTGCGGAATGTAATCACATGTTATTTAATGGTGAATTATTATATACAATGTATGTATACACATGATAGTTCAGAAAAATACATTTATATTCTCGTGCAAATGTCATATCAAACTCTAATATAAATGTAAATACAGGGCTGTCCCTATTTTTTGACCTTCATCACACCCTAAAAAAGACATGTTTTTTCATATTTTTTCTTTAGATCGTTTTCAAACATATTTCAAACTTAATCTACCCCACCTACGATACTCACTATGACAACACTGTTAAGCTCACTTAACGTACGAGGGCTGTCTAATGCAACAAAAAAGAAAACAAATTTTTCATTATGTACAAGAAAATAATTATAAAATCTGTCTTCTCCAAGAAACGCATTCAACCGAAAATAGCGCTGAAAAATGGAAATTTGAATGGAGCGGACGATCATATTTTAGCGGAAATAAAAGTAATAGTGAAGGTGTTGCTATCTTGTTGAGTAACACATTCTCTGGAAAAGTATCAAATTTTAAAGAAATTATTCGAGGTCGTCTAATATCAATAGACATAGAAATTGACGGCTGGGAATTTGCTTTATTCAATATATATGGTCCAAATAACGATCGCAAACATTTCTTTGATGTCTTAGATAACGAACTTTTAAAAACCTCTGAGAGAAATTTTATATTGGCGGGTGATTTTAACACAGTAATTGACATAAAACTTGATAAAAAGAATGGTAGGTTAGACACGCACAAAAAATGCAGAGCAAAAATAGTAGACATACTTGACTATTATAATCTGATAGAAATATGGAGGTTGCTGAACCCTAATAAATATCAATATACTTGGCATTCAAATACTAAACTAATTATATTTAGCCGGCTTGATTTCTTTTTACTATCCGATACTTTAATAAATATTGGCAAAGGATGTAAAATCAAACCAGGCTATAAATCAGACCATTCAAAAATTGAACTAAGTATGAATTTCTCAAAAGAGTCCAAGGGCAAGGGATACTTTAAACACAATATGGGAACTTATCAAAGGCGCAATAAGAAACTAAACAATAAAATACGCAACACATAAAAAGCAAGATCAAGAACACGAGGAAACTCTGAATACAGAAATTGCCTTTTTAGAGAATAAAATCATTCAAAACGACCCAAATAGTGATGAAATCAATAATTAATTAAATTAAAAAAGAAATGAATTAGATAATCTATTAGACATGAAAATAAATGGTATTATGATTAGAGCAAGAGCACAAAATATAGATGGAAATGAAAAAATTAGTAAATATTTTTCAAATTTAGAAAAACAAAATGCAGAAAGAAAAACTATTTATAAATTACAAATACAACAGAAAGAAATAACAAAGCAAACAGAAATACTTAAAGAGAATGTATCATACTATACGAATCTATACGCGAAAAAAACTATTCGAACTTATCAGAGTATGACTTCTTTACTATAGAAAGTAATAAACTGAATGAAGACAACAAACTTTCCTGTGATGGTATTATGACTGAAAGTGAATGTTGGGACGCATTGAGCGAAATGAAAAATCAAAAGAGTCCCGGTTCAGATGGTTTGTCTATGGAATTCTATAAAGTATTTTGGAAAGAAATTAAATCTTACTTTATTCAGTCAATAAATCACTCTTATAGTACCAGAATTCTTACAGATCTACGAAAACAAGGTATTATAACTCTGCTACCAAAACCAAATAAAGATACTACCTTCCTTACAAATTGGCGTCCAATTAGTTTACTCAATGTTGATTACAAAATAGCGACAAAAACAATAGCAAATAGACTTAAAAAAGTTATTGGCTCGATTATAAATAATTCACAAACTTATCTTCGACTGTAATTTAGATGAAGATGTTATAGACACCATTGGTAAAAACAATGCCTTTTTAAAAGATATTTTAAAGGCATGGATCAAAATAAAACCTCCAAAACAAATACCGACAGGTAGAGATAATATGAACAATTCAAATATAAAAAATGAATAATAAGACATATTATTTCAAAACTTGGGAACAAAAAGGCTTTAAGAACTTGGAACACCTTTTTGACTATAGAACAAAAACTTTTTATGCATTTGAAGATATCAAATTTTTATATGATATTGAAAACTAGGACTTTTTAAGGTACCAACACATAAATAAGTGTTCCTTGATACATGAAAGAAAGTTTACGGAAAGAGATACCAACATACACTCAACAGGAAACGTTACTCGATAAAATAAAGCAATCGAAACACCCAAATAAATTGATATATTCCATGCAAATAATTTTTTTGAAGAAACCTTATTCGAAATCAGAAATTAAATGGACAAACACTTTTGAAGGGAAACAACTAGATTGGAAAACAATTTATACGCAATCAAAAACAACAGTAGATACAAAAATTAGAAATTTTCAATATAAGTATCTGATGCGAATAATTCCTACAAATACATACCTTTTTAAGTGTAACCTAGTAAGCTCTACCATGTGCGACTTTTGTAATATGCATGAAGAAAAAATAGAACATATATTTTGGAGCTGTCACTACACACAAATATTATGGAACAGCCTTTCGAAGTTATTAGAACAGAATGATCACAAAATAGTACTGAACTTTGAAATTATAAGTTTTGGTATAAGCAAAGCACTCAAAAACACAAATGCGATTAACTTTATCATATTGATCATGAAATTATATATTTTTCAAATGAAAATAAAAAAAGTGTTGCCTAAGTTTGAAACTTTTAAGCATTATTTGCAGATAAGAATAAATATAGAGAAAGAAATAGCTCTCATACAAAACAAAATCGAACAACATGCCAGGAAGTGGTCTTTTTTGAAAACAACATAGAAAATCACAGAACGAAACTTTTTTTTACTTACAAAAGGTTGTCATAGACATGAGTTTCAAAGTGCATATCAAAATGAAAATTAATGAAATTATGTTGCATGAAAACGATATAGAAAGACAAAAATCTCATCTTCCTTTTTTTTTATAGCATACTTATAGATTTGTTATAGTTTTTTTTTTGAAAGAACGCAACCAGTTAACAAAAAAGAGGTCTTTATTGCACTTTTGAAATATATGATTAATTATAGATATTCTTGATTATATTGTTAAATAAAATTGTGTACAATAAAGATTTGAAAATAAATGATAAAAAAAAACTCTTTATCTTAGTCAATATTATTACAAAACTCCAAAATACATTAGACTTAATTGTTCTCATTACATTTTATTTGAAAGTCCGAGCAAAAAAAATCACGACATGATAGCATAAGAACAAATTATTGATAAGGAAATGTTCGAAAATGCAACTAAAAGACAATGGGACTTTCTTTATTTAGACAAACCGGGAAAATGGACCGCTAGAAACTTTTATGGGCAGACTGGATTGTTCTGAGTAAGTTTTGTGAAAATCTTTGCAATGTTACCAAGGAAGAGCTAACAGAGTTCACTGTGACCTTGACCCACTGACCCCAAAAAACAGTAGGGATCAACTTCTCAGTAAGACCAATCATCCTATGATGTTTGAAGATTGTGGGTGATGTAGATCTCAAGATATTGAGTGGAAAAGGAGGACTTCCCTAAATATTTTGAAATTAATTCAGAAAGATTGTATTTATTACATTCGGGTGATGTAAAATTACGCCATTCGTGTAAAAGTTCTGCCATAACATTAAATTGTGGATAATATGTGTTTTAACTATGTCTAAAAATGTACTTTTCCCAGATGATATGTTTCCTTCAAGTGATACAATCTATTTGTTCATCTTATATTATTATCAAAGAAAATTATTATCCAGCATAATTATTTTGCGGCGTACCCATTTAGCTTGAATTCTTTCAGGTATGTTTCTAGAGATGAGGAGTAGTTGTTTTTTCTTTGTATTTTTAGAACCTCAGACAAAGCGTCTGATATGACTTTGGGAAGACTGGATTGTTCTGAGTAAGTTTTGTGAAAATCTTTGCAATGTTACCAAGGAAGAGCTAACAGAGTTCACTGTGACCTTGACCCACTGACCCCAAAAAACAGTAACCTCTTTTTCGCCCCACTGTGTTCCTTTAATTGATCGTTTTGTCCTCGTGCGTTTGCTTTGTATGCTAGTGTGTGTTGGTAGTGTATGTTTGTGTGTACACGAGCATTTTTGTGTTTTACATACCATGCCTTTTGTTTCCATTGCGTGTGTTAGAGATTCACCTAGCAGGGATTACTTTTATTTACACTGTCCTGTGACTTTGGAACATGGTGGGGGTAAGAGTGAGGTTGGGTGCGCACCATAAACCGGTTTAAGCTCCCCAGTGGTGTTTTTGCCACTGACCGTTCCAAGGCGGTGCCCCACTGTGTTCCTTTAATTGTTCGTTTTGTCCTCGTGTGTTTGCTTTGTATGCTAGTGTGTGTTGGTAGTGTATATGTGTGTGTGTACATGATTGTGTGTGTGTGTCGTGTGTGTGTGCGTGTGTGTGTGTGTGTGTTGGTGGTGTGCACTTCTGGGTGCTGTGGGGCTCGTTTTGGAGAGGCTGCGTTTTTGGTACGTGGCATTCCCTGTTTGATATTAGTTTTGTTTTTTTGTTATCTTCAACCTGTTTCGCCTAATTAATGTTAATTTGAGATATTGGTTGCTAAATATTTTTAGTGAAATATTTTAAAGTTGTTTCTCTTTTTTATGAGATTTAATTTATCAAGAAATATTGTAATAGCAGTTGGAACTATCCAGACAGCTGCTACAAAAAGTGGTATGGCAGAAATTACTGCCGGTACTGGCGAACTAGCCAAGAAACCAAGTGTAACTTTAAGTCCGATATTTATTCTCCCACAGGGTTAGTAGCTTTTTCTGTAAGCTGCGGCAAGTCGTGTTAAATAATATAAAATGTGTATACAGTTTTGACTTTTTAGCAACGATTTTATTCATTGTATTATTTATATTATTTATTTTATATTTTCTACGTCTTTAAATTTAACCACGCTGTTAAATTTGTCTGAATAACCCTTCCATTTCACTACTGCTTGTTATACGCCCGAAGGGACGTATATTGTTATCGCCTCGGTGTCCGTCTGTCCGTCCGTCCGTCTGTCCGTCTGTCCGTTAGCAATTTCCCTTCCGCTCTCTAACTGTTGAACCCCTAAAAGGATTTCGAAGAAACCTGACACAAATGTTAACCAGACTGAGACGACGTGCAGAAGCAATGTTCCGGATGGCTGGATTCAAGGTCAAGGTCACACTTAGGGTTGATTTTGTTTCCCTTCCGCTCTGTAACTCTTGAACCCCGTGAAGGATTTCGAAGAAACCTGACACAATTGTTTACCACATTGAGACGATGTGCAGAAGCCATGTTCCGGATGGCTCACTTCAAGGTCAAGGTCACACTTAGGGTTCAAGCGTCATATAACTGTGTGGATATTGCTCTGCATTTGCTCTTGATTACAGTGCTCTTGTTTTTATTTGGGAGATTCTATTTGTTTGCTTAATTTTTTTATTGAATTACTTCCCTTTTATGTTACTATCAATAGCATATTTTGTAACTTTTTTATTATTGGCAGTACGGAAAAACCGAGACCACTTTTTTTGTGGTACAACATGAATGGTACCTCCAATTTTGTGGTGTTTTTTGACATTTTTGTACCAGGTTAGGATTTTCTGGTTGGGGACTTAGATTGTTTTTATATAACTTCAATTTTGTATTCTTGTTCCTGGCCGTTGGGCTTCAACAGCCTACATTTTGCTCCCATTCTCTGATACAACACTTCGGGCGTATATTGCTGCGCTTTGCGGTGCTCTTGTTGTTTTTGTAATCGCGTCTTACTATTTCCCAATTTGGAAGATCTCTTGTTTGGCTGGAGGTTTCTCCTGTTCATAAAAAGTACCTTCGATATTTCTTGGTTTAAATCTCAAAAAAAGTTTGCATGTTATTGGACTGATGTTAAGAATTTCATAAACAACAAACATTTCCACTGTCCAGTTTGGGGTGTATCCTTTTTCAAAGTGGTGTTTAAGTTTGCTGGTTCTAAAATGATCTCCAGTTTTATATTTTGGTTTTGTTGTGAAAGATAGGTTATTTCCGAATTCTACATATAAATTAAAGTAAACATTGCCAATGTTTTCATCCTTGCTTGCTTATTTTGGTGTCATTTTTATGCTAGTATGTTTTGTGTTATTGTATTAATCAACCATGTCTTGCAACTTGTCTCAGTAAGTGTGTGTATTATTTGTTGTAAAATATTTCCACATAATACGCTTTAATGTTCTGATATTTTTTTCTATTACAACAGCCTTACCATAATCAAATGTATGATATATAGTTATTTTATTGTCAGCAAGAAATTACTTAAATGTTTTGTTAAAAGAATATTTACCATCGTCTACCCATAAATCATTTGGAACGCGAGAATTAATACCCGCTGCCGTTATTGTTTTACTAAATGCTTCTGTAACTGATTTCCCTGTATTATCCTTCAGTAAGACAACCAAAGCAAATTTGCTTAATATGTCAATTTTTGTTAGCAAGTATTTAACTCCTTTGTTATGTCTGGCAAAAACTTGCATATCAAGTAGATATGACAACCATGTGTCGTCAGTGTCTGTTACAATAACTCTGCGGATTCTAAATTTACGCTTCATTGGTTTGTGTAAGTTTGGCAGTAGCACGAAGACTGGCGAGTCCGAGCCTGTATTTTGCGGTAATTGCCGGTTTAACAATTAAATGTCAAGCTTTATTCTTTCAAATAGTTTTATATTTGTTTTGTTTAAGTCGGAAAGCATGTTTTTATCACACTCATTTTTACTCATAATTTCGTAGCAGTAAGTATGATCCATACATACTACAAAGAGTTTCCAGGTCCGCAATATTTGTAACCTGAGAGTGTTAAGCCTTCCTTTTGGTAATAGTGGTAGAATAGCTTTATGAATGTCTAAAGCTCCTCCGGTGTTTTTTAACAAACTATTCTTTTGTAATTCCGCAGCATGCCCAAGTGGCTTTTATCATATGTCTGATTTTCTTTGTTGTTATCTGTTTTGGGTTTAAATCTTCAGCAAATTTCTTTTCTTTTACACAGTCAATCATTATGTAATATTATATGCCATAAATTATTATTTGAATATTTTTTTGTGTTTAAAATTTCAGCTGTGATTACATCGTTTAATTTAAATTTACCTGCATAATTTACACTGATTAATTCGCTTTTTCGGTTATTTCTTGCTATATATTAATATATATTATTATTAACCATGGTCATTGAATTTTGAAATATTTGTTTGTATTGCGCTATATTTTGTAAAACTCTTTTACTAGTCCGTTCATTTTAGTTATGGATGTGTCTTGTTTGTCACATCTTTCTGAAGCGGTGTTTTCAAGTTCTGATTTGCATTCAGCAAATGTAGACAAAAAAGTGTTTTTAATTTTTTTTGTGTTTTTAATTTTTTTTATGTGTCAACTTTTAGCTTGTCGATTTCGTCTTTTGTCTCCAATTTGTATGTATTATTTCATTTTTTTCTGTTGCGTTTAACTTATTGTTAAGCTATTCGTGTTAAATCATGCTATCTTTCAAATATTTTATTTGGTTATGAATTATGTCAATATGTCTTTTTAAATACTGATTTAATTTGAGATCGGTTTCCTTTTCTCACTTTTTCAATGCATCAGATAAAGCATTTGTTTCTTTTTCAATTTTATCTTATATCTCAATTATTACTTTTTCATTGTTCTTAAAGTCGTTTATCAGGTGTTGAAAATTTGTTGTTTCCGTTTTTAATGTTTCATTATTACTTTTAATGTCTTCAAGATTATAGACCTCTACTAAACTTTGAATTTTTCTGAAAACAAATCTTCACGGGACTGCATCATTGGGTTTGTCTGGGTTTTCAAGGTTAATTATTTCATTGCCACCAATGTCGAATGATTTGTTCATTGTGTTGTCTATATATTTGATTTCATAGAGATAGGATTTCATGTCTTGTTTAAGAGACTTAAGTTGTTGTTTGGTAGCATAATCTGCCAAAACTATTAGTTCCTAAACTTTAACTGTTATTTAATATTCCCATTATATTAATAAGGATTTAGAAGTGAGTCAGAAATAGCTGATCAAGCGGCTTAAAAAAGTAGATACCACTCCTGGGATTCTGAAAGTGTCACAGGAGTGCTAAAAAATAGTAAATATAATACCACTGCGTTAGGAGTGGTATTATATATACTACTTCTACATATAAAGTATACTATACGGGACAGCAACACAAACTTGTACACGCAAGATTTACTTCGTGTATGGGAACGGTATTTCAACCATACACAGACTATATTTACATTTCGTACACTAGATATATACGGACCAGAAATACGGACTTGTATATGCTTAACATACGTAGCGTACGGGAATGGTAATAACCATATACGGACCTGTATGTTTGTAGAATACGGGAAATATACAGACATTTTAAGAAGATAAAGAATAAATTGTTCCCCTATTCGAAGAAAATACAGATTGGTATATCCTTCTGTATATATCCAGTAAACAAGTTCGTATATTCTCACGTACATTGCCAGTATACATGGTGTGGATTATGTCCGTTCACTATATATATACTATTCCCGTACACGACAAACGTGCATGTTTTCAATCAAACAGGACAAATATTTATTGCCGAATATGACATACGGGATAGAATAAGAAATTAGCAAAGTCAATATTTAATGATGGTGTGCACAAAACACAACTATAACTAAAATTTTCACAGGATTTTATGAACAGTATATTTTTTTCAAATAAATATCAACATATACAATTAACACAAATTTAAACATATAATATATCATTATCCCCAAAATTTAGTTCTACATCTCCCAAAAATCATTGTCTTTCACATCACTGAAACACAGGTGGAAGGAACATATCTTTGACTCTTTTTTAAGCTAATGTCTTTTTCTATGCATTTTAAAATTGGTATCAGAATAAATAAAGAAATAAAACAAAATGATTTTTTTTCTTCATAGCTCTTTACTATAGACAAGGTTCCCAACACACGCTGTATTGAAACAAGCATGTCGCTCCGAAAAACTCTTCCATTTCTTTCAAATTTGAGTTACGTGAAACAAGTGTGAACGAATTTAAAAGGGAAATGATAGAGCTTTAAGCAAAAGTTTACTTCAATGGAAAATTCCAAGCCGTTTTCATTCAACAAGGAAAATACCAATGCTGATATAGCGATTTTCGCTCAACCCAGAAAAATGTCACACATATTCCGACAGTGATTTTCTCTAAATTCTCCATTGATATTGATTGATATTGATACTTGATTGTTTCCTGTCGCAGTACCGCAATATTATTGTAGAATTTAGTGAAAATCACCGTGTGGAAAATGTGTGACATTTTTTCTGGTTTGAGCGAAAATCGCTCCACAGCGTTGGCATTTTCGCTTGTAGAACAAAAACGGCTTGGAATTTTCCATTGAAGTAAACTTTTTCGTAAAGCTCTATCATTTCCTCCTAATTTCGTTCCAATTTGTTTGACGTAACTCAAATTTGAATGAAATGGAAGAGTTTATCGGAGCGACATGCTTATTTTCATATAGCGTGTGCTGGGAACCTTGTCTACTGTATAGTAAAGAGCTATGAAGAAAAAAAAAATTTTTTTATTTATTCTGATACCAATTTTAAAATGCATAGAAAAAGACATTAGCTTTAAAAAAAGTCAAAGGTATGTTCCTTCCACCTGTGCACTGAAATGCTGTTGAATGAAGGATGTAGAATAAATAATGTCTTCATTTACCTTAAATTCCAAGGAGCATTTACAATTTACCAACATAGGAAAATAAATTTTCAGATATGATATTGATAAAATTGTGCTCTATTAACTCTAAGACAAAAGTGATATATGCCTTTTTTATGTTATTCACTATTCACTAAAACGCTGCTAGAAATTCTTATATATGTTTTTGCAACACTTTTGAAAAAGTACTGCGCTTTATTTCTAATGTATACTTCTCCATATAATGGTTTTGGTACAAAGATCAATTTGAACGTAGAGAGCTACTTTTAATTGTACCAGGGACTTTTAAAAGTTATGTTAAGCATGTTTTGGTATGAATAAAGGTCAATTTCACCTGTAAGACATCTTTTTTGGAAAAACAGGAAAACGTCCAATTGCTTTCTGGGACTTTAATCCAGGGATAGGTCGAGTACTGGCGGTTAGTACTTGAGTAAGTACTAAGTACTGGATGCTTAAGGAGTTATTGAGTAAGTACTGAGTACTTACTTTTGTGTGTGTACTCAAGTAAGTACTAAGTACTACTTAAAGTACTCACGAGCACTTTCTGAGTACAGCATTTTTTAATTTTTTGTTATATGATATAAAACTGTCTAAATGTAGACAATGATGGAACACAAATAAAAACATGATATGTTATTCAAATGTTATGTAGAATAAATTGAATAATGCATATTGTCAGTAGATAAATACTAAGATAACCAAGAAAAATATATTTGAAGAAATATATTCATAAATAGTCTAACATTGGAGAACAGTCACCGATAAATCCCACTATCAATAGTCTTTAGTCACAGGCTGTTACAACGTATCACCATGAGCCTTTCAAATGAGTTGCATTTTGTTCCGCATCTATCATGTCTGAAGACAATACCACGGTACCACCTATACTAAAATATATTTCTACAGCAGCAGACGATGCCTGTATGCCAAGGTATTTCGAAGCTTATTCAGCTCTCACATATTCGGCTGTTCCATCAGGAAATGCATAGTGTTTCAACACAGTTGATTTTGAGTTACTTTGTAAGCTTAATTCAGCTTAAACACCAACTATTCACCAATTTGTGAAAATGAAATCTGCCTGTTTGTAAATGTGATAATACCATAATTAATTGCTATTAGCAGATTACTATAATTATGCATTGTATACATGTATACTAATGTGATATCACCTCTGTTTACTCTATTAATACAAAATGTCGTGGATACTGATGTTTTATAAGAGGAGCGGATCAGTGGTCCAGTGGTAACACACAGGACTTGTAATCAAGGGATAGCAGGTTCGATCTCCCGCTCCTCCGCTAACATAACTAATGGTATTTCGGATGAGACCTAAAAACCGAGGTCCCATGTATCGATGCTGTACACCGGGTATGTTAAAGAACATGGGGTGTCTCTGGAACAGGATCCGTTCTGTATCTTGCACTATCCCCCGAAACTTAAAATAACTTAACTCTTCTGGGGTCGTTTGTCATATGGATTATCCGGTACCAACGATAACACTCTAAAATACATACATGTTTCATAAGCTTATTGAATGTTCTGTAATTTCTAACATAGCTTTAACTGCACTGTTTATATAAATTCCCAAGTGATTGTCATACAACATGTACAAACGTAGGCAGATTGTTTTTAATTAACCTGTCCAATTTGTTGTAAATGTGAATTAATATGAATTATTTCTTACTATTCACTTTATAAATAAATACTTCACTAGGTTACTTTATGTGGCATTTTGACACATAAGTATGGAATAACTCTTAGAAAACTCGTAAAGTTCTCATAAGTACTGGTAATTTTGCATTAGTACTTGAGTAAGTACGAGTACTTGTACTCATAATTTAAGACGAGTACTAAGTACTGCTGATTACTTTAAAATTGGTACTCAAGTAAGTACGAGTACAAGTACCAGTACGAATAGCAGCCCTGCTTTAATCTGATGAAGCTCATGGCAGAAAATATTAACAAAAGGACCAAGATGGCCCAATATCACTCATGTGAGTTAACAAAAGCATGTTCAATCCATGAGCTGCAAGACTCGGACTTCAAGAGTTTGACAGTTCTGTCTAATAAATTTAGCACTTATGGGCCTGGTCTCATTTAGAAGGAATCGTCGTTTCAGCAATTTCCGTAAATAGCTGTTATTATTTGTCTTGAATAATGTCCAACAATTTCGGCATGGTGGCTTTTTAAAGAGATGTTTTTCCTAACCGTTGTTTACTTCTGACAGAGCAGTCCCATGTTAGCTTAAAAATATTAAGCGACGTCAGGATCTAGTAGCAGTTGTTAGTTTCAGCACACTTACTTCTTGTCGGCAGCCACAGAACGTCAAAGAGTATCATAAACTATCAGAAGTTATATATTATTAGACAGATTTCAAAATTGATTATATTGCTATACGCATTTTGTAACTAATTAGCAAAGGCAGATTAAAACATTAAATGTTGAAATATCAAACACTGCCTTAAGAAAACCTGTCCTATGTAACATCGTATTTTTTGTTTCATATTGCTTGTATCGCTTATTTTGATGTCAGTTTTACATAACCTTTCATGCAATGTAGTTTGACATAAACAGAAGTAACATATATGTATTTAAGCAAATCTTGGAAAAACAACTGCTGGCAAACTACGGCTGAAAAATTAATTTGCCATTGTCCCATTTTGAAGAAGAAAGCTACAGTGGCGCCTGCGTGTCGAACATGATCGTGTTGCACGGTAAACGAAAATATGTTACTGCGCATGCCCAGCGTGCAGCGTAAAGCGTGTAGGAAACATTGCCAATGCGCATGTAGTACTGGGTTCAATTTTAGAAAGAAAGGTATTCATATCGCAAACTTAAATATACGCCATGTGTTACCAAAAATGGATGAATTAAAGTATCATTTATGTCAATCATCTTCACCTAATGTATTAGGTATATGTTAAACCTTCTTACACCAAGATATTGATGACGATGTGCTACAAATTAAAAATTACACATTTGAACGGAAAGACCGAAAAGCTAAAAAAGGAGGCGGTATTCTTGTGTATTTAAAAGACAGCATATCGTATACGAGACGTTGTGATTTGGAAATAAATGACATTGAATCTGTTTGGATTGAAATAAATACTCCTCATAGCAAATCTTTTTTTACAAAACTTTATTTATCGCCCACCTAACTCTAACCAGTCATGGATAGATAAATACGATGCACAGCTAGAAGTTAGTGACTCCTTAAACACAGAATATTATATACTTGGAGACATTAATATTAATTATGTACCAAATAACGTTACTGGTAAATAAAGCAATACAAAATGGACAGAAATAACCATCAAATATGGTCTGGCACAATTAATAGAATGTCCAACAAGAATATCTAAAGGTAGCTCCACTATTATAGATCATGTTTATACAAACAGTGTAAATTTTATTAGTGATTGTTATGTATCACCGCTATCACTAAGTGATCATTTTCCTATCTGTTTCACAAGCCCTGCTACTAAAGGATCAATTAAAAGCATTTCTTGCAAGCATAAATCCATACAGTATAGATCGTTTAAGAAATTTGATGAACAAACGTTTCAAAGAGATTTATTGTTCTCTGGAATTGAACAATTAGGACATGATTTTAAATCCGAATAATGCTTTAGATATGTTTTATGAATTCCTTAACAATACACTATCCAAACACGCTCCTATAAAAGAAAAACGTATAAAACGTGAACATCAACCGAAATGGTTCACAAATGAAATAAAAACACTCGTATATGAACAATATATTTAGATTTAAGAAAGGCTTTTGATCTTGTACATCATGAAATACATCTCCACAAATTAAAATTATACCATTTTTCAAGTTGTACATTAAAATTGTTTAAATCATATCTTGAAAACATGACACAAATTGTAAAAGTTAAAAATTTACAATCTGATATACTCCCCATCACATCGGGGGTGCCCCAGGGGGTCCATATTAGGGCCATTGCTTTTTATTCTTTACATAAATGATATCACGTTTATGTATCCCGATCTAAACATGGATTTATATGCAGATGACTCAACCTTATATGAATCGGGGAATCATATATCAACAATTCAAAATAAACTCCAGGATTGTCTTGACTATGTAAATAAATGGTGTCAATTAAATAATATGGCATTGCATCCAACAAAAACTAAATGCATGATAATTGGGTCCACTGATAAATTAAAATCCACTCAAAATCTTCAACTATTTATTAATGACTATGTCTAGAAAACGTTACTTGTCATAAGTTACTTGGAGTATATGTTGACAATAAACTAACCTGGCACAATCAAATTGACAATGTCTGTAAAAAACTGAATAACAAAATTATGTGTAAAGGGCAATAAAGTGCCTGACATTCGGTCAGACAGCAGCAAAAAGTTGCCTGACCGGTTAAAATTTTGCCTGACTGGATAGCATACATGCCACAAAGGATTGAGTTAATGCCGGGAGATTTTTGCAAAATCGCCGGGTTTTTGTACGACTCGCCTGGAGATATCTTTTAGCAGGAAATCATGCATTTCTAAGGACGTATTTGACTTTTTTTTGCGTATTTACACACAAAACGCCTATTTTTAAATCCGCGTATCTTTTTACACTTCGTTTTTGAAAAGGATGCTAGTTATCCGACGACGATTCCACGGTTTGCATAAAACTTTGAGGAAACGCGGGTCACTAATCATCGCGATCTGCAATACAACGTTTGGCAGCTGATAAATTTGAAGGCGTCGCCCGTTATGCAGTCTCATAACGCAAATGGTTCCCGATAATTAATCACAACAATCGATGTGTAAATTTGTTTAGGCGCTGTTACGAAAACATCAATTATTTTAATTTTTTTAAACATGGTTAAATGATTTAATTAGCGGCATGTTTGGAGCGAAGTCACTTGTTCAATAGACGGTTGATTATCGGCAATTTACCTAAGATGATAGTGACAACTAACACAAACTCGTGTCAACACATCAGTTTCGTCGCCCAATTGACTGTACACAATACTAGAACTTCTTCATTATCGATATCACGTGTCAGAGTATTGACCATATATAAAGGTTGATATTTCATAAACCTCGTAGTTGTTTTTCCAAAATTTTAATTTATCGAGAGTTTTAGTTTTTTTGCGAGCTTCGCCGGGGCAGGGTCCACATAACGGGAGAACCCGACGAATATCGGGTGAACATGTATGCTGGACAGGCACTTTTCGGAATGACTGTATTCTATATATTTCCTATAATGTTTTGAGACAAAAGTGTCTTTTTCAGCTTGGATTTTGACACCCAAGCATTGTGCAACTGATGCATTTCTTTGATACTCTTTAATTAAAGTCTGACTAAAATTGCAAGTATGAAACTTGAGAGTTGAACAGTAAGAAATATGGCTTTCACACAAACTATAGCATTGTCATAAGTATAATGCCCCTTTTAAGGACATTCAATGACAATCTGAAATTGACCGTTGTCTACAAAAACATTACTTTTAACATTTCTTTTGCATCCTAAATTACATGTTGAATAATACATAAAATTACGTAGCACAGTATTTTTTTCAATACTGCACACTCGCTCTGTCATTGTCTGTACATTGTTTATCAGGACTGTAACGGCAATCATCCAAATGCAAACTCGTGATAAGATTCGGACACAGATATTTGCGTGCTCTTGTATTGCCAGATCGCGAACCATTAAATGGTCAATTTTGCAGTAATTATTTATTAAAATGCACCACGTTTTACTCAACATTATCCTATATCTAACTTACATAACATATCTAAACATAGGTGCGTTTGTTCAGTGTATCCGTAATCTTCAAAACCGTATGGTAAAATTAGCAAAATCAAATAATGAAAACAATAAACTTAAAAGCCGGACACGTTCGTTTTAAAATAATTTATTTAATATTACACAATTATTAAGAAATGAAAGATTAAGTAAACAGTTCAAATAATGGTGTAAATACGATCTGTCTGAACGCTATTACTGTGTTACATGTCGTCTGCAACATATTGATGATGAGACTGATGTCTACGGATAGCTGCTCTATTATTTTAGATAGTCAAGCGTTTCGCAAACCGACTTATGTATCGCTCTTCTGTATCGCGATACATGTTGTCTCGCCACTTGCCTGACGATACACCTTTTGTATATCAGGAGTATTTCAAATAAAAACGAATGGAAGGCACAGAGACATATTTTACAATTGTCTTCCATTACACAAATTAGCAAAACAGTTACCTTATGAAAACCAATAATATTACATAGCATATTACACAGAGAAGTTGGATGCAACAACAGCAATATTTTGTTTAAGATTTAAGATTGCAGTTTTAACGAGGCGGGCGCAGACATACATTTACTGGGTTAATGTCATAACGTAGAAGGTGAAAGTATACTTTACATTGTTATGTCTTTCTCTCTCTGCGTTCATCAAAATGTCTTGTTGATCAGAACAGCATAATATTTACCTTGTTGATATTAATTTAACATATTATCTCTCAGTTGGAAGTGTCATTAAATAAATTATTTCATCTCTTGAGTTATGTCAGGGTCCGTATATTACAGGGTTACGAAACGGCCGAATATGAAAATGTGAAGTCCCGGGTCACGTGACCCTTGTCCGAGATATTGATATTTTTGAAAATTTTGATCGGGAAAGCCTATCATCAAAATACTTATAAACTTTTGTTATTTGAACGAGTTTTCATATCATCGTGATATTGAAATGTGAGGTAATTGTTTAAGTTTATTTTTTGTATCTTTGCGTTTTGTTTTCTGTTACAAAATGGTCAAAATACGCTGTTATATATGGAAGATTGTTGGGAAATTTTGAAGCGGGAGAGACGCCGTTGTTGATAAACAGTGTAGAAGGGTATGTTATGTGAAGCTAAATTCCTTTATTACTGTATTTTCTTATTTTTTCTGATGTTAGAGATAGTTCAAAGTTTGCTTCGTTGTAGTTCACTAAAAAAATTTAATTTTATTTTTCAAAAATGCATTTTTCGAGCGACTGAAGTTGGTGTCATTGACAAGTTGTCCAAAAATGCGGCATATTTAAGTGACGATAATCATTTTACTTACGATTTGTGTGTACATATATTCCCATTGATCGTAACGATATCTTTAAAATAGTAATTGTTTTAAAAAGCAAATAAGTTGAAATAATGTGGAAACATGAAAATTTAGCTCGATTTTGTGTATATCTTTTAGTATCAATGGTTTAAAATTGCATTTCTTCAGATTGCGGAAGTGTGAAATTATGTTAGTGCTTTTTGTATTCACTTATGCAGTCAACTCTTAAATTCAGTTGTTTAAAATGATTTTGTATGTTCAATGGATTTAATTGATGTTTCACAGACAAACTGGAGAGAATTCACAGTTTTAAACGTGACATTAATTTAATAATTGCTTTTTTTCCTTTTCGATCCTTTTTAAAAGACTACTGTTACTACACAAATAACGATCCAGCACAAACAGGCAATTACACAAACGTGTTTGTTTTTAGCGTAATTAATGTTTTAAGAGGTCTGAAACAACAATCTTTAATTAGAAGACGCTAGAACATGAAGTTAAAAAAAACGAAGGCAATATAAAATAGTAAAAACAACGGACCGAATTGGATTATTCGAAGTACACGTACCATCTTAGTAATGTCAGGGAAATCCCCGAAGGAGAAATAAACACATTCTTATAGAGATCTACAGTGCGTTACAATTTATTAAAAAGTGTTCATTGTGTTCACCTTTAACTTTGCAAAATATTATGGAAAAGAAAAGGAAAAATGTTCCAAAAACAAAGCAACTATCGTATATTTTGTTCGCACATAGATTTGTTTTTCAGAATAATAAAATACCGTTTTGATCGAGCCAGTTTGCGCTTAACTCGTTTTTTCATAGTCATTCTTATTTATCTAGATTTTGATATTTATATTGCTAGAATCTTAATTTTATTGCTAAAAATTACGTGAACATTTCAAAATCGAAAGAAAAATGCCTTTACAGTAACGACATTAGTATCAGTAGGGTGCAAAATTTCACTCGTAAACACGCTTCCGCTCGATAAAGCCGTCGCTTTCATAAATACAGGTAAATCGTGAGTTTTAGATAAGAGACAGTTTTAGGTTGGAAAAACCATATGTACTTACACAGCTACCTCTGCGAAAAGGCAAACTACTGCATATTTTGCCAGAACTACCAAAATCTCGGCGTCTACATGCGGACATATCTGTCTGGCTGTTGATTGGCTACACTGTTTGTGTACGCTGATTTGATTGGTTGCACGTTTCACGGTTACGGAAATACCCAAGCGGTATTCGGTGCTGCACGGCACACGTTTTAAATGAATATAATTTGCCACATGATTAATCGAGAGTTTATCGTGGACCGTCCGTGGCAAACCCCAGACCCTGTCTAGATCTCTCCTCCGTAATAATTCTGTCTATTGAGTGTAGCATGTCACTAAACCCCTTTTCTCTCCAGGCAGGGGTCATCACTACCAACTCTTCCCCCTCACCACTCATCAGATCTGTATAATCCCATCTTGTCACCCCTTACAAATTTTCATCTCAAATAGTACAACTGTAAGTAAACAGAAACTCATGAGGTTTACAATACTGTCAGGCCTGTATATCGTTTGTAACCTCTTCAAGGTCAACTTCCCAAGCGAAGACCTATGATTCAATTTACTTTCTTATTCATGAAACAGTACCAAAGACGCATTTTAGATTCTATTGTTAGCCTAATGACACCAAAACTAACCGAAACTCGATGTTTATCAATCAGCCACAATTTTGGCAATAACTAATGTTTGAACCGTAAATTACCTTTTCTTATTAAAGCGTATTAACCGTAACAAAAAAGCTTCGGCTTTTCTTGTCCAATATCAGCATCCGATACCAAGTGCAATCAAAATACCTTTTCATTCCTTTTTTTATTATGCAACTGCCAAACATCCGTCTTATATTCTTAATTCTGATATCGTCATCACTGGACAGTATTACTAAACACTGTTCTAAAAGTGTTGTTTTGAGCCCTGCCAACTCTATACCGCCATTCTCACTCTCCTTGATCGCAGCGTCTTCGTTACATTCCATGTTTCTCTTTTGTTGACACAGATCACGGCCAAACTTTATCTACCCTCGTAGAATCTTTGAACAGCTCCTGATAAAAGTTAAAATCTTCTGTTAAAGGTCTGCTTATTACCAGCCATTTGGTTACAACAAAATAAGATGGCTTTAATTAGCCCGTTTATTTTATCCAATAAATGATTACGTAAACTTTCTTTTGTATAACAGCATTTTGAAGCAGGGTCATTATAATCTTCGACAAAACAAGAGCTGTCAGTAACACAGCGCGCTTGACTATTCATAGTGCTTGCAAATAAAACAATAATTTTGCCCGAACAATCTGTGTATTTTCCAAAGTGTAAACAAGGGCCGTAAGTAGCAAGCTTTATACTCAAGTTTTATACTTGTTTGATACCCCTGAATATAACAGCAGTTTAAAATTCATACTTTAAGTGGTTACTGAGATATATGCATGACAGTGCCTTGCAAACAAGACATGTAGAAATTTCAAAGTACAATAAAAAAAAATTGACAGAGTTATCTTTTCTTGCTAACAGATGGAAGTCATGATGGTACACAAGTATTCAAAATTTTAAAGTAATATCTCAAACTGTTAAGTCAAAAAGTGGACTGGTAGCGAAAACTGAACCGAGATTCAAGTTGAAAAAGGAACGAAATTAAACAAAAATCATTTGCAGAGTTACCATTTCTTGCCTACAGATTTTGGTCATGATGCAAACAAGTAATTCAAGTTTGATAGCACTATTGTAAAGTTTGAAGTGCATAAAAGGATTTTATCCAGCTGTATTTTCAAAGTTTAAAAAGGTCTATAACTCTGACAAAAACGTTCACAGAGGTATGTACTATTGTCTGTTGATGGGGCTCATGATGGTGTAGAAGGATTTTAATTTTTGAAGTAAAAATTTACTGTTTTTTTAACAAAAATGGGATGTAACAGAAGGTGATGACGAATTTGTAAATGTTTTCCAAATATATATGCATGCTATAAAACAAGAAATGTCGTTGTCAATATAAATTACTTACTTCTGACTAAGTTGGTGCTATACCCTGTCTCATATATAATAGCAGTTATGACGAGATATGTAACAACAGCAAAGATTTGTGCCCGAAATGGCTCTTTGAATTCAAAATGTTCTGTAAGAGTGTTGTACACTGCATTGACCTTTATTTGCAAAAAATACACAAAACACCCATGTATTATGTCCCTGCAAATGGTGACAAATGCACAATGTCAGGTATTAAACATCTTGTCACATATACATGAAGTTACATGACTAACTAAAATGCTGGAATACTTCAAAGTGTTGATCTTAAATTTATAACTAAGTTCCCTCAACTAGGGAATACTGTGCAAAATGCAGAGACATTATGGAATATAGGGGGTTACACATAGCTGTAAGCCTTCTTCAAAAAAAAAAAAAAAGGACAAGTAGCAACTTTATTTAATTTAGTGACTCGTTTCTTTTTTGTTGATCACGACCACCATCATTTGTTGTTTGATATGTTAAAAGATTGAAAAGACCTTTCCAAAAATGGATAACTTTATATACTTTATAATTTAACACAATTCGAATAGAAAATGTTAAGACTTTTTGGATTTTTGTTTTTCTTAGGTGCAACCTTAACAAACACTTTTTGGGTACGGACACACACGCTGATAGGGGTACCACTATAATGCTATTCCGCAATTATTGCGGCTTCGACATTGAAAGACCATCATAAGCTTATCAGTCATCCTGTGTGACACAAAAAACAGCCTGCTGGACTATTCCCAGTGCTTGCTTATAAAACATGAACTGCTGGCGTATTGTACTTAAGCCATCCCCATGTTGTGGATTCCTCTGAAACGCCATTCGGCTTCCACAGTGCCTGCAACATCACCTAAGCGTTTGGGACGGATAAACCGATTCAATTACCCGTTTGAGACCTCAAACTCTGTGGAACCAAGTAATTTCTGGTAAATGTTTTCAGGCACTGGTCAAGAGATCAGCATGCCTGCAGTCACAGTTTGATCAAACTATGGAAATACGGCTTTTTCAAGCATGCCAAGACCTTTTGCTGGACCAATCAAAATCCTCCAAGGAACTGCATGCATCTTGTACTTTAGCCATCGCCATTTTGACTGTCAACACAGATAATTATATTATCATTCCTTAAAAAGTAATCTTAAATGTGCTTGTATATTGTATTTGTGTGAAGATCATGAATTTGTGTTAAAATTAACGGAATGTTATATCCATATTTCAATTGTAACTTAACATATTACGTTGAATGTATTTTTCCTTCACAGCTTAGCACATGATATACTGTTTTAACTTTTTAAAGTATTTAAATGTTAACATAGACCTATGGGCCAGGTGTTGTGTTGAATGTCTATGTATAGTATAAAAGTATGTATTGTATATAAAGCATGTTGTGTGAATGAAATTCTTTTATTATTACTTACTTACTTATTTATCTATTGACTTACAATTACGTATATAAAATTTAAAATCAATACTTAAATATATGAACCAGGTTATCTGTAACGTAGTATCAAGATGAATGTTGTTGTTGTATGAGTTTAACGCCCGTTCTAAATGTATTTGGGCATTTTAAAAGACGGACAGCTTACCTTACCATCGTTCACCAGTACTAGACTCCTATCCTCTGTACGAAACAGACAATTTTGTTCACACAAAGAGACATGGTAAGTAGGGCAGACAACTCAAAACTAAGACCTGTTGCATCTATATCCGTTGTACAGATGTGCCTACGGTAGAAACTGCAAATAAAGCAGTTCTCGACTTAACAAACCAGAATGCAAACTAACAGAATAGAAACTAAGTTGCATGATATGGCTACGCACGTTTGATAACAATACATATCACCCAATGCACTCCAGGGTTACATTGCTATTGAATTGTCATTATTCTTTCCTTATAAGCACTCTATGTCCCTTAATCCTATGTGAATGTTCATGTGCCACTATATATATATAGTGTCCGCTGACCTGTGAACATTTGTAGTCGTACACATTGTGCGTGTGGGAGTTGTTCCCATTTGTTTTTATTCTCGCCATGTTATTCATTCATTGAACGCTGCATTAATAAACATAAAGTCTATCCCGTATTCTTGTTTACTGGGGTGGTGGCAGCTTGGGTGACGACCCAGACCTCCAGAAAAATTGATATCTATCGTCATTAACGGACAGTCTACAAAAATATAGCCAAAAGCGGCCGGGAAGGACAGTTTATTTACAAATCAGTTCGAATCAAATTTTGAAATGGCCACTCATCGTGCTCCAAAACAATGGACTCTGTCAAAGCATGAGACAATTACTTCGTTTGAGTCTAAGCACGAAAATATCCATTACATTCTTTCTTTGGACACACACTTTGCTCCTTTTTTTGGCTGATGGGTTTACATGGCAAAATAAATCGGGCAATCCCTTGCGTGGTTTAACTGATGATGGCGAAACTGTTCCGGAGGCAAAACGACGTACAGCGGAACAGAAAGTGACTCACCTCGATTTAATGCAAGGACAAATTGCGAACTATTGCCCTATCATTTCAAGAAATACAATAGTCAAGAATTCAACATCCCTTGTAAACATATGGCAGGCTATTCGTCTACATTATGGCTTTCAAAGCTCAGGGTCAAACTTTTTAAACTTCAATGACACCAAATTGGAACCTGACGAGCGCCCTGAGGATTTGTACTAGAGACTTATTAGTTTTGCAGAAGACAACCTCCTCAAGGTAGGTGGCAATATTACACATCACGGGGACGTTCCAACAGAAGATGAAGATCTTACCCCATCATGGAAAATTTCATCATTATTACATGGCTTCACTTAATTCATCCAAGTCTCCCAGCTCTTATCAAACAGCGCTATGGAACAGACCTCCGGTCGAAGACATTAGCTTCTATCAAACCTGAGATCTCACAAGCGGTAGACAGCTTACTGGACGAAGTCCAATCAATCAACGAATCCAAGGTTCTGAGAACTGCATTCAAATCCAAATTACCTTCAAATCCGAAACGAACACCAACCTGCCCACTCTGTAAACAATCTGGCAGATCACGTTACCAACATTATTTAAGCAAATGTAACTTTTAACCAGACTCTGATAAACAGTTCTTCAATTCCATGATCAGTATGAGCATGATCAATATGAGCACGCGACTGATGTCCCACCCCCATCTTCGCGTAGAGTTAGTACTAAGAAATCGCCTTCGATGAAAGTTTTTCATAAGCATTATGCGTTAACTGCACGCTTGATACTGGCGCGGAAATAAATATGATCAAAAGTTCTGTTGCTAAACATATTGGATCAACTATTCAGTCAACCAGTCAAAATGCGCTTCAAGCAGATGGGTCAAATCCGTTTAACATTACAGGGGAGACACATATCACACTTTCACGGGGGATAAAACACTTCAAACTTGATGCGCTTGTAGTTGAAAATCTCGATGTTGATGTTTTAGCTGGTGTTACCTTTATGGCATACAATGACATCTCAGTCAGACCTTCGAAACATGAAATCACTATAGGTGACTCTGAGAAAATCAACTATGGTGCTTTCAGATCCGAAACTGACAACTCTAACATCCGTAATGTCCGGCCGTTTGTTTTGCGTATCACCTCCTCTACGGTAGTTTGGCCCGGTGAATACATTGAAGTAGGTATTTCAAGTGATGCTCACCCAGATGCTACTCTTGCATCGAGAGGCGTTATGATTGTGACAATACTGTTGCTGACTGGCCATTTCCTCAGATAATAGAGGCTGTTGATGGCAGGATTCGCATACATAATGACTCTAGGGAACCGCAAAAGCTTGATAAGCATGCGCACTTTTGCCAAGCAAGACTTACCTCCCCTCTTACAACTGTGCAATCAGCTTTAGATTCCCCTATTTCACCCCCTTCTTCGGCTCATTTGAAGAATTCCCGTGACAACCTCACTGCTAACTCAGATTCGGTTAACCTAGATCAAAACAACATCCTTCCTGAATTTCAGGCCCTCCATGACCAGTTTGATAATGTTTTCAGTACTGACATAACTAAAGGATACAATGGTGCTGTAGGTCCTTTTCAGGCTAAAGTCAATATGGGTCCTGTACAACCTCCCCAACGAAAAGGGAGAGTACCTCAGTATAACCGAGATAAGTTAGTTCAATTACAGCAAAAATTTGATGAACTTGAACATCAAGGCGTTTTCTGCCGTCCAGAAGATGAAGATCTTAATATGTCTGTTGAATATCTTAACCCATCATTTTTGGTTAAAAAACCCAGGGGGGTTACAGATTAGTTACAGATTTTGCCGATGTTGGCCGGTACAGTAAGCCCCAACCCTTATGCCTGATGTAGATTCTACTCTTCGCATTATTGCTCCTTGGAAATACATTATTAAAACTGACCTTACAAGTGTTTTCTACCAAATTCCACTTTCCAAGGATTCTATGAAATACTGTGGTGTTGCAACAGCATTTAAAGGCGTAAGGGTCTATACTCGCACTGCTATGGGTATGCCAGGGTCTGAGACAGCATTGGAAGAGCTCATATGTCGAGTTCTTGGCGACTGTCTTCAAGAAGGCATTGCTGCTAAGTTGGCTGATGACCTATATTGTGGTGGTAACAGTCCCGATGAGTTATACACAAATTGGAAACGTGTCCTTACAGCCCTTAATAAGTCCAATTTGAGATTGTCACCTCCCAAAACTGTTGTCGCCCCTACTTCAACAACAATTCTATGTTGGACATGGTCAAATGGTATCATCACTGCCAATGCCCACCGCATCTCTGTACTGTCCTCTTGCCCACCTCCTACAACGGTACGTGGCCTTAGGTCATTCATTGGCGCTTACAAAGTGCTTGCAAGGGTTATACCTAATTGCTCCTCTATACTTGCCCCACTTGATGACACACTCGCAGGCCGACCTTCACAGGAAAAGCTTGAGTGGACTGATGACTTAAATGTTCACTTTGCGAACGCTCAAAAACTTTTAATGACGCATAAGGCTATCATACTTCCTAGGGCTTCAGACCAATTATGGATTGTTACTGATGGATCTGTTGTCAGACGCGGCATAGGCGCAACGCTTTACGTGGCAAGACACAGTAAACTGTCACAAGCTGGCTTCTTTAGTGCTAAGTTAAGAAAGCACCAAGTTACGTGGCTCCCTTGCGAAATTAAAGCGCTCGCGATTGCCGCTGCAATCAAACATTTCAGTCCATATATTGTTCAGTCTAAACATAGATCATGTATTTTGACAGATAACAAGCCATGCGTTCAAGCTGTTGAGAAACTCTACCGTGGGGAGTTTTCTGCTAGCCCTAGATTGACATCGTTTTTGTCGTTAGTTAGCCGGTATAGCCTTAACATTAGACATTTAGCGGGATCCGCGAACATACCATCGGACTTCGCAAGTCGCAATGCCCCAGACTGCACAGCACCGCACTGTCAGATCTGCTCTTTCATAATTGAAACAGAAGATTCTGTTGTTAGATCGGTTCAGGTGAATGACATTCTGAATAATTTGTCTAATTTACCGTTCACTACCCGTTCTGCATGGTCAGATATCCAGTCTGAATGCACAGATCTTCGCAGAACTCATGCTCATCTTAAACAAGGTACTCGTCCTTCAAAGAAACTGACTAATATTAAAGACGTTAAACGTTATCTTAATGTGGTCTCAATCGCAAGGGATAATCTATTGGTGGTACCGAAAAATGATCCACTTACACCCTACAATGAACTCATTGTTGTACCTCGCTCAGTCATTGATGGACTTGTGACAGCACTCCATTTAAAGCTGAATCATCCAACCAAGCATCAAATGCAACTTGTAATGAAAGGGCACTTTTATGCTCTGGACATGAATAAAAACAAAAATAATATCAAACAGGGAATGCCACGTACCAAAAACGCAGCCTCCCCAAAACGAGCCCCACAGCACCCAGAAGTGCATACCACCAACACACACACACACACACACACACGCACACACACACACACACACACACACACAACACACACACACACACAATCATGTACACACACAAACATACACTACCAACACACACAAGCATACAAAGCAAACACACGAGGACAAAACGAACAATTAACGGAACACAGTGGGGCACCGCCTTGGAACGGTCAGTGGCAAAAACACCACTGGGGAGCTTAAACCGGCTTATGGTGCGCACCCAACCTCACTCTTACCCCCCACCATGTTTCAAAGCCATTGATCGCGTCTGTGAATCGTGTCATACATGTGCATCATTGCAGAAGTGTCCAGCTACCCTGAACGAACAGTTTACAACACCTCCACCAGAGGTGGTTGGAATTTCTTTCGCGGCTGACGTTTAAAAATGAAATAAACAATTGATACTGGTGCTTCATGAAACTGTGAGCTCTTATACAGCAGCTTGTATAATTTAAAATGAAAAACATGATACACTACGGATTGCTTTGTTGAAGCTTATCCTCGGGTTACATCCACTTGAGGGTCCATATGCTATTATCAGATATGACGCAGCTCCAGGGTGTGTAGCCTTGCGAGACGACAAAACACTCAAATTCCTCAGAATTTTACTTGAAATTGGCTGTGTGAAAAATGTTAATAAGAACCCTGTAGCAGAGAGGGCAATTCTTGAATTTGAAAATGAACTACTCCGTCATGATCCATCTGGTGGTCCACTTTCAGAATTAGGTCTTTCAATTGTTATCGCAAGACTGAATTCGCGCATTCGTAATTGTGGCTTATCACCACGTGAACTGTGGACTCAACGAAACCAATTTACAAACGAACAGTGACCAATATCAGATAGAGCTGTGATTTTAAATCAAGACGAAAACCGTCTCCGTAATCATCCATACAGTGAAAAATCAAAAATGAAGGGAGATAAGCCTTCGACATGTCAAGAGTTATCAGTGGGTGATATTGTTTAACTTGTTTCTGAGAAAAGCAGGCTCCGGGGTCGCGACAGATATCTAATCGTCTCTATTGAAAATCCATGTTGTTACATTAAGAAATTATCTGGATCACAGTTAAGAGCAACATCCTACAAAATAAAACTTAGCGAGTGTTACAGAGTTCCAAGTCAATTTAGTGAGTGTATACCCAATCAAGTGAAATATGAAAGTAATGATGATCTTAATGAACCTGAACACACGGTACCACCAATTATTAACATTCCGGCATTGAACCGCAAAATCCTGTACAAAATGAAAGTATTTTGTTGTCTATGGAATCGCATGTGGAAGTTGCTGATGAGTCTGATCAAAACTGTGTGGATTCTAGTGTTGAACTCTCAGATAGTAATACAACAAAAAGGCCGCGAAGGGCTCGAAAACCTCCACGTTATCTCAATGACTATGAGTTATCTTAATATGACATGATAATATGTACAGTACCGCCAGCGTTTCACTTCCGCGCGTTCTCGATTACCGATTAACGGTTACCGCACCGTAAACGGTTCTCGTTTCAGTTTAGTTAAATCCGTGTAGCCAATCAGAATGACTCTAACCGTGAAACGTTTTTCGGGAACCGTGTAGCCAATCAAGAGGGGTGGATGGACCAGTTTATTCTACGGGTATTGTGCGGGCCTGATTATTTATTTTTAGAATATTGAAAGTGTTTAGACAACGACCTTTATACTGTAGTCTTTGTTTGACGGGTTTCCGAGTGCGGTACGAAGCCTGTCGTTGAAATTAAATGTACGGGAAATTGACGATTACTTAAATCTATTGATACATGTACTAATAATTATTATGACAAAATCGATTTTAAAGTCCACATGATATATTCATGAACATTTTCGGTCCTCAAATAGGCCCGCAGAATTCCGCACAATAAACATTTAACGGAAGCTGCAAAAGATGGTGGCAGAAATGTTGCAAATCTTATCGTTTGATGTAAACAGGTGATTATTTGTTATGGTAAGCATAGATATTGTGTAAGTGTTGTTACATAAATGTAGTTGAAGTGGCGCTATGAGTTTAAAGGGTTGTCACTACGTAAATGTAGAGTACAAAGGAGATTTCCATTCATCTCTCTGTTCATCACAAAAACTGACAAGTCTGAAGTTAAAAAAAAACCCAATCTTACAAGTTTGTGCGGATGTACCTACGAGTTTGTGTTTTTAAATATGATTTACTGCTAAGTACTTGTAAAGTGTCCGAATTCTATGCAAGTTTCTTCAGCGGTATTCCTGTGCACATAGAAGCAAAGATATTTGGCAAAAAAACGTGATATCGATAATGAAGAAGTACTTGTATTGTGTACAGTCGATAAGGTGACGAAACTAATTTGTTGACAAGAGTTTGTGTTAATTGTCACTATCATCTTAGGTAAATTGCCCAGAGGGTAGTAAGTGGTGATTCATTAACTTTTCAAATAGATGATAAGCAGATAATTAAATCATTCAGTCAAGTTTAACAAAATTCAAAGATTTGATGTTTTTGTAACAGCGCAAAAACAAATTTACACATCGATTGGCAGATGTCCATGCAATTATGCATTGATGTTGTTATAAATTATCGGAAACCTCTTGTGTTGTGATTGGATGAGTGCATAACAAGCAACGCTTTAAATGTATCAGCTTGCAGATCATGATGATTAGTGACGCATGTTTCCTCAAAGCTTTGAAATGCAGGATTTCCTGCTAAAAACATATATCTACCAGTGAGTTGTCCAAAAACCCGGGGATTTTGCAAAAATCTGGTAATACTGTAAACCTAGAAATTATTTCACTTGTTTTAAGTAAGCGAAATTCGCAACACAGTCGATCCGCAAACTTAATTAGTCGCAAAATCGTTACTTACAATGAAAAAGTTTCTAGCTTTTCATCTTAACTTTTGTTCACCTCGTCAATTTGCTAGTATCCGCGATATTGGTCAGTTTGTTGAATTTACAATTTTTTGAAGAGTTATCTCTGTTAGTTGTGCCTTAAAACAGGTACCGGACAGAACAATGTATGTTTTTAATTCCCATATTGTACATTGTACGGCATTTAGGAAGTAGTAGACTGTTAAACGGTACAAAAACAAATTATGTCTCAGACTTCGCGAAATTCGTCGGTCCGACGGACATGTTCAAAAAGATTTCGAGTCAGACCGAGCTTTTTTAATCCGGATACGGACCGACTGTCCGGCATAAATTCAATGTCGATTTTTGGATCGCTTCGGTCAAAATGGTGTCCTTGTGATTCTATGAAGGAACAGAACAGGGAAAAATAGAAAAATGACTCCCCATGAACGCTCAGCCCAGAAAAACAGTATGAAAAAAGAGAGTTTAAAGAACATTTAAAAATTAACATGATTATTTTACTTAAAACTTTGCTTTTTTGATTTTCGGTCCAGCAGATTTGTATTCGGTCCGGCAACTGTTTGGACCTTGCAGGTCCGAATGTCCGGCTATTTTTTTCAACTTTCGCGAAGTCTGATGTCTACTGTATTGAATAACTGAGATTACCAGGCCACTGTTACATCCACTGTTCAAGTGAGAAAAGTGTGACTAACGGAGAGCCAATATTTAGACTATGAATGCATTGTTTGATATCGCACAATACAAGTGAGAAATTCATGCTTTCTGCTATTAATCCAATTGATATTATCATGAATTTTGAATTTAAAAAATGTTTTAATGACCGCAGTTAAAGGGGTCTCAAGAAAATGAGACTTATGAAAATGACTGTAACTTACTTTGTGCATCCATTGACCAGTTGTCACATTGTATGATAGATATTATTAGGTTAAACCGTACAATACGGAGATATATTTGGACGAGTACCAGCTACCAGCTATCTCGTATTGTACAGGACAATGTTAAATAACCTTTTTATTCTATTATATAGTTTAAATCAAAAATGATTCACTGAATATTGTATTTCTGTCTTTTCTGTATTTTCCCAGCTTAGTACGAATGCAAATATTATTTGTTCCTTCAATAAAAGATACCAGCGATAAATTTTGTGAAAATATCCAAGTCTTACAACATTGGCATGACTTGCACTTTTACCCCTTTGTGTTAACCAGCAAACGACAAATAATCCTGATATCAAGACGATTAAGCTTGCCGTTAAAAGGGTCAGAACTCTTATATACTTCACCCGATTTTCATTTGGATCATTTTCACACGTTTTGGTCTTTATTGTATGTTTAACATGGGACTGTTGTACCGTCCAAATATGGGAAAAATACAGGATTTTTTTGTATGCATGTGCTACCAATATGGTAATATATTGTACAGTCACGTGTTGCAAATAAACGTTCAGGATTGGATATATAAAAAAGATATAGAATAAACGATTGTAATTCGTCTGATTGAAATTTATGACATTTTGAATGCTTACTTTAGAATGAAAATACATATACAAATTCATTAATTCCGTGCACGATTACAGCTCACAGTCGTACCGTGATGTAATATAAAAGATAAGTGATAAATCAACTTTTGTTGTGAACTTGAAATCAGCTTCAAATTGCCAAAGTTGATATTGACGCAATAGACTGCGATATCTGCTCACTGTGTATTAAAATTAAGCATTAGAAAAGGATTTTGCTATTTAATATTCACGGAGTTTGTGATACCGATGGAACGCGAGCATTAATTAATTTTTTTGTAGTCGTGTAAATGTACGGTGTCCATACAATGCGAAAAAAATGGAGCCGAGAACAATTCTAGGTTTACAGTAAATCAATCTTTTATGGCATATGATATATGATGAAACTTGCCTTCAAAATTATTTTTTCTCTTTATCATAATTATGAAAGTCGGACAACCAGGAGTGTTGACACCCCTAAGTTCCATAGTGATGTATTCAGCATAGCTGTGTCGCCAACCATCAGTGTCCTACCATGTAGTTTTTTTACAACAGTCATTCTATGTTACACAGTCATGTTTTATGATGTAATGTCATTGAAGAAAATGAAAATATTAATTGATTAAATTCTTTTTTAAATTGTTTACTTATGTAATGAAATGTAAATTAAATTTCTGTCCACCATTCATGGAACTCTCAGCCTAAGAGTTAATCTTTATTTTTGTTTCATTGAATCAAATGATAAGTTACTTTAGTTGAAGACTTTCGATGAATATTTTTTACAGTTGAGCCCTACTTTGCCCAAGAAAGGAACGTGCCTAGGTGTACTAAGTTCATTTTCTATCAGGGAGCCCCAGTTGCATGTTGTGGTAGTAACTGATTATAAAACCCAGTATTTTCAGTTAGTCTTTACAATCATTTTGACATCATAATTATGTTTTGTCTGCATTCTTCAAGATGCTGCAGCCAAAAATACCTTTCGGAGCCTCAAAGTGAAAATGGTAGCCACACATTAGATTGAACCAAAATCAATTATACCTCTTATTTCGGAATATTCCAGGCGTTTAAAATGACCCAAAAATTTATAGTCCCTGGAGCACTTTGTATTTCAAATTACTTGTAGCCTTTACATTATAAAGAGCAATCCCTTACCGGTGAAACTGGCAATTATTTGTATGAAAAACATTCCTTACATTGCTTTTTATTTGTAAATCAAAAGAACTGCATTACATTATATTAAGTCTTGTACATGTATAGCGCATTATTTTTTACGGTGATATTGCAAAAAATAGGAAAAGTGTTCAGAGAATGTGTTAAGTGAGGTTACAGTGGCAAAGGAATGAAAGTAAAGTATACATCAAACACTGTTCTATCATTCATTATTCTACCTGTAAATTCATTTTTCTATAGAAGACAATGAAGAGTATTCAATGTGCTCCTGGGACTTAAAAATTTTGTCATGGATTGTCATCAGAATTTTCCTTTTACCATGGTTAGGGATGTTGCAGAAAATGCCATAGATTAATATTATATCACATTAGAATTCTGTTTACTATACCCCCGTAACAAAGAAGTTGGAAGTGATTCCATTATTTCCAGCTTATATATGCTTGACAATTATGTGTATGGGGATTGTTACTCAGTTTGTTAAAATTATAAGTTTTACATATTCCTTTTCAGACCTCCTTGAATACGGGTGAATATGACGTCATTTCTGTGGAAAATCCTCGGCCTAGAAGCTGCCAAGTCAAATTACGTAAAGGTAGTAATTAATTTTCTCAGCTTTTGTTAAAAACTTTCAAACGAAAATATTAGGGGTTTCTGTCCGGGCAGAATGATCATGATCTGTGCTGGAAACAAAGGCGGGAACACTTTCTACCAGAGTGGTATTTTAAAAACTGTTAAATAATGTTTCTTATGCACCTAATGCAGTGATAAATGTAACTTTCTGAAAGCTTTTGATGCTTCAGATTATCTCAATTTTTATCATGTTAGTAAAACAAATAAAAAAAAACTTTTAAATTTTTTGTTATATGGTAAAAGTAATGTATATTATTAGCTTCATTTCACAATGTTTCACACTTAGTCTAATAACTACATGCTTATTACTACATGTACATCCCTTATTTTCACTATTAAAGTTTTATTTCTAAAATTTAAATGTAGGGTGGGTTTTTTTTAGCTTTTTAAAATATTTTTTTTCAAATTGTCAAGCACCTAGCTCACATTATAAACAAACCAAATACTTACTATTTATCTTTTGCTGACTGGCAGTTTCTAGATGTACATTTACTAGAATTCACAAGAAAAATAAATAAAACAAGTGGATGCTTGTACAGTAGTTGGTATGTTGCTCTAGATTAGTGTGACAGACAGTATGATAATCCCCTGAGGGGCAATTAAAATTTGGCCACCTGCTGATTAATGACCAGTATTGTCATAAAATTGTGCAATACATGCCATTGTAGGAAACCACCATTTCATTGTGTTCTTTTTTAACACATGGCCTTTAATACATTTAATGGAAGGTGTAATTTATTCCCAATATCATTTAGATGAAGACAATGGTATATATTTATTTTGATTTTTCAAGTTATAAAGTTCAGATTGACCATAATACATGAATGTCTAGAACAATGCTTACTTTTTAAAATAATGTGAGAAATAACTCTCATGAATTATCTGTTATTAGCAGACAAAATTGAAATAACTTTAAAACCACACTGGTATAATATTAGCAAGTATATGTGTCCTTTTAGACAAAAAAATCACTTGATTTATTATATAAACAAAATGTATATGAAATCTGACTTTTTATATATTTGGCATATGAAATTGTCCTTTCAAAGAAAAGTACATACTAGTTATTTAGCCTACACCAGTTTTATCATGAAAACATGAGTATAATTCATTTTTATTTTGTTCCTCTGTTTTATAAAGGTCCTGTTGTTGAAATATGAGACCTTTAAATTCTTATTGTTGCACTTTAAAAATTATTGATTGCCCCAGGCAGTATTGAAATCCTTATCAGTATGTTATGTAAGATTGCATAACCTTATAAACTACAGTATAACAAAGCAAGGTAGTGTAGATCCAGATGTTTCTGTCATATAGCACTGACCCAAAGCATAGTTGAACCGTGTTATTAAAAAATTAAATCCAACAAAATTATAGCACTATTAAAAGAAGGGATTGCCTCTGATTTTTTTTTGCTGAATCTGAGAAAGCAGTGGAAATTGTGCTTAATAGCTTATACTTGGCTTTTTACCTGAGACACTGTCTTTGTACACATTTTTATCTTAATAATGTTATCATAGTTTTGAACCTTTACTCTGCTGGTACCAATTATTCTGCTTTTCTATGCAAATTGAATGATTTTTAGAATATATAGACATACTGATATTCTTTATTTTTTGTAGAAATCATGCCTATGAGTATGATGAGAATAAGTGTCACAAGCAGGAAGTTCAAAACACCAACATATGAAATCTGTAGGAAAACAGTCAACCCTTGTGGTGTGAAAAATGATGTTTTTTGTGATGATCCCTCAACCTGTAAAGAGTTAAGAAGTTGGAAATTCTGAATTGAAGATTTTGTTGGAACTTACACTTCAGGAAGGATGTTTTATTTCAGTAGCAATTATTTGTAAAAGTAGAGAGATTCAAGAAGACATAAATAGAGCAAAACACCCAAGATAAAACAAAAAAAAATGCTGATGTAGAAATGTATGATGACGGTAATAATGGGGAAATGCACTACACCTACAAAGAGCGACTTAGCGTCATTTTTGTACTCATAGATATAATGCAAGGTTTCGTGCTGATTTGGTGATTAGTATCAGTATTATTACGGATAATTGCTGGAATAATTAACTTCGAGAAATGGAGTAATAACTTTGGGTAACCCGATCGGTTTGTCACATGCAGTCAAACTTATGAACAAGGCGGCTCAATCATATGTCAATGGAAACCACAAAATTGGCTGTTGTTAACAGGTTATTGGTTATTTTGACAAAGTGTAAGAGGGCGACACAAGTGTTCTTTTCAACACCAATCTTAGTTTATAGTTAATACAATCATGTACTTTCCAGACGCATCAGCTGAAATGTTGATGATCTTATAAATCATAAAGAAGAACATGATTGTTGTTGTTGTTGAAGCTTCCCTTATAGTTATCAATTCAAAGTCTTGTGTGATACAGGGCACATATATCAGTAACCACTTGAAGTATTAATTTAAAACTTTGTTGTAGTGTTCAGGGTTACTCTTGACTTAATATCTTGCTCTTTACGGTCATTCTTTGCACTTTGATAATACACAGATTCTTGTCTTTGCCTTTTACTGCCCAAACATTTTATTTATTGGTAAACACTGAGAAAAGTTGAGCTAGCTGTCTTATGGACAGCTCTTGTGATGCATTAAAATAAGTTATGCTAACTTTATATATTATATTTATACAATAATAGCATGATGTTACTTTATTATTATACCCCCGAAACGAAGTTTTAGGGGGTATATAGGAGTCACCCGGTGGTTGGTCGGTCGGGTGGGCAGGCGGTCTGTTGCATTTTCCTTGTCTGGAGCATAACTTGAAAACTACTAGTTGGAATTGAATACAACTTCATACAATGGTCAAGCACATTGGGAGGAAGTGCAGTGTACAAGAACCATAACTCTATCTTGACTAATTACAGAGATTTTGCCCTTTGTTACTTTTCCTGGTCCGGAGCATAACTTGAAAACTACTTGTTTGAATTCAATACAACTTCATACAATGGTCAAACACAGTGAGAGGAAGTGCAGTGCACAGGAACCATTAGTCTATCTTGACTACAGAGTTATTGCCCTTGTTTTTTTCCTTGTTTGGAGCATTGCTTGAAAACTACTGGTTGGAATTCAATACAACTTCATACAATGGTCAAGTACATTGAGAGGAAGTGCAGTGCACAAGAACCATTACTCTATCTGTACTCATTTAAGAGTTATTGCCCTTTTTTTCCTTGTTTGGAGCATAACTTGAAAACTACTTGTTTGAATTCAATACAACTTCATAAAGTGGTCCAGCACAATTAGAGGAAGTGCAGTGCACTCTATCCTGACAAATTACAGAATTATTGCCAAGAACAATATCTCTATTTTAGTTTTTTTTGCAAGGTATTCTGTTACTACGAATTTCCTCAGGTTATAAACAGTCTTCTTTCGCGGGTATTAATAACATTTAGTGATAGGTCTAGTTTTTATGGGTATAGTCCAGATACAATGAGAGTCCTGGCACTACAGACATTACTGGTTCTTTTACAACAGAACATGCAGCCCCGGGTTAACATCTTCATCCGCAAGATAACTAATAGTATTAATGTCAGTGATGGAGCCGGAGATCAATCTGGTGAATTGTGGCTTACTAGTCCAGTGTGTTATATGATTGAATTATGGATCCAAATATAAAGATCAGTTAAAAGAAGTGTGATATTACATTGAACATGAATATGAAGCTTGGTTTTACAGTGTAATGTCAATGATCAGTACAATTACCAGGGTAAGTGATACATACACCTGGAAAACGTTAATACCATCATACCTTGAAATTAACTGATTTTGTTACAAGAGAAGAGTAGGTAAATGTGTTGATAAGAATTATAAGCTTACAACAAATGCAATACTGTACTGATTCTTTTACTGAAATATTTTGGTGGTGCAGTGGTTTACGCTCTGGAATACCAATCTGGAAGTCCCTGGTTTGAATACCATCCAGGGAACTAGAAGTTTCAGTGTTTTATACCACATAGAGATGAACTGGTTTGAAACAGAAAGTCTCGCATGTATCGGTACAATACATTGGACACACAAAAAACCAAGGGGACTATTTGTAAAAGAGCTAGGATCTAGTACCTAGATTCCCTGTCATTTGCATCTGTCTTTTAAACCTGAATCTGAGGGAAGTCTTCGTAGTTCATGTACACCCAGGACAGGGTTCATATAGTAATGTACAGACTCTGCCCGGGGAAAATCCTAGGGTTGACCGGTGACTAAAACAATCTAAATGAAGTTTTAACTTTATCACTTTTTATTTATTTCCAAAATTACATTCTAACACAAGCGGCTGCTTTTCTTACATAAACAAATAGGGAAAAGCCAAATTTTAATTAACGATAAAAATTCAGCATATTTTTCCAAGGACAATGTGCGGTAAATGACGTGACATATGTAAACAAGTGCGTCCAATCGTATTTCGCGTTTCATGGATACAATGAAGTTATACTACACGTTAAATAAAGTTTGGGATAGTTTTCAAAGAAAGTCGTTTGGATGCGAAACATACTACGCAACCAAAGTCCTGACTATATTTTATTCAACGATAAAATACAGGGAGATATTTATTATTCGGGGTAGATTGCCTTCTCCGACATGGTCGTTCGCTGGTCAGAGAGGCGAGCGTTCCCCTAAAACAGCGCTCGGGGAAGGTTCCCTTCTCGGAGATGGTCATTCGCCGGCCAAAGAGGCCAAAGAGGCGAGCTTTCCCCTCTTTCAGCGCTGGGGAAAGGTTCCCTTCTCAGAGACGGCCCTCGGCCGGCCAGACAGGGGACCTTTCGCCTGTCACAGAGTGCTCGGGGTAGATTGCCCGAGATGAAGAATAATTTAGAACTATAAGCAACTTGCTATCGTTACTTTTAGGCCCATTGATAGCCCATTGATAGCCATGAGAGGTACCAGTTTATTGCAGAAATACTTTGCATGATTCTGGTCATTCACTTGATTTCAAATTTATTTGGCATTCAAATGTTTGTAGATTATCAGTTAAATCAGGAATGTTATATACTGGATCCCTTGTTACAGGGAATATTTGCAGTGAGTTACAGCTAAAGTTAAGTGAGTAAGTGACTAATGCATGAGGCAATAAAGTGATTACTGGCTGAAGTTATTTAGCTAAGTGTGACACAATATTATTGCTTATACTTTAGTTTTTATCATTCTTTATTACATCATAATCATAATGAATAATTTCCGCCCATCACCAGTACAGCTCCTCAACCCCTTTTCTTAGGCCTAGCGTAACTGGTCATGATAGTATCTATTTAATTGTAACATTTTAATTTATTTAAGATTTTGATGAAACTCCAAGTGTATAAAACCAAAAATGTAGATATGAAGTGTAAACTGACTTAAAAATTAAACATTTCCGAAATTTGGAAATTTAAACATTTTTTTATTAAATCAAATGTACTATAGTGTGACCAGTCATTTTCTTAGTTAGAACATTTCCGAAACGATGGTCAGTATTTCGACCGAATTTATTGGACGGTAAAGCCTTGAGAACAATGTAAACGAATGGTGAAAGTTTTACTGATTATGCCCTAAAATGGCGAGGAAAATATATATGCGCATGCCTAATGTCGTTTTCTCGTTTCACGCGGCGCATGCGCAAATGTAAATTCACGTTTCACGGTACGCATGCGCAGAAGGGAATTCTCGTTTAACGGTTACACGGTTAAACGATTACCGCATGGTAAACGAACGAAAAACGGTTATTTTCCCGAAAACGCGGAAGTTAAACGCAGGCGGTACTGTATGTAATGTCTGCACATTTTCATTAGTTGGTATGAATATTACCGGTACTCTACAGTTATTGTACCTTTTGAATTTACATGTTAGTATTTTCAAAATGTTAATTTTGCTCAAAACTGACCAGAAGCTATAGTTGACCATTTCATTTATAGATGACATATATCATTACTTGTTCAACTTTATTATTAGTAAGGGAAAGGAAAAAGGAGTCACGCCACTATACATATATAGTGTCCGTTGACCTGTGAACATTTAGTAGTCGTACACATTATGCGTGTGGGAGTTGTTCCCCTTTGTTTTTATTCTCGCCATGTTATTCATTCATTGAACACTGCATTAATAAACATAAAGTCTATCCCGTATTCTTGTTTACTGGCGATGGGATAAATATATCAGGCAAGTTCGATGCCCAGCTAAGTCAATAGGCCCTATAGGTTAATTGCCCAGGTATTTTCACTAATCTAGAGTCTGATAGTAATAAGCAAGAATTTGTTATGCCGTAGTGTACTTGTCATTACGATTTCGTTTTTCATTTGCATATGGGATATTATTACGCAGCTTACTATTTTAACGGTTTTGTTTTTTTTTTATATCTGATATCCGAGCGGTCGATTATTACTTAAACAGTACAACGAGAGCTACTATACACTTAAAAATATAATTTTCCTAAGGCTACTTGCTTATTGATTATATACAAATGATTATGAGAAATGATTGGTTACTCTCAATAATTATCTATTAAATTAAAATAAAACTATATATATTACACTGTCATATGCTCCTATGATATTAAACTTCGCTTCCCCGGGCGCCGAAGTACCCGCCAGAATTAAAGTTGTATATCAACCTATTAAAACTAAAGTATCTCTTTCCTATGCCCTAAGATATACCTCGCCTTCCCGGACGCCGAAGTACAAGCGAGAATTGAAGCTATATATCTGTCGCAACGGTACGAACTTATTTCAACCGTAAAAACAAAAATAATATCAAACAGGGAATGCCACGTACCAAAAACGCAGCCTTATAATAGTAAAATATATAGCCTTATAATACCAAAAACGTAACCCTTATAACAGTGTATGCTTCTCCGGACACCCAGGCATCCGCGAGAAAACCTCTCCAACACTATTATACTTCGTGTTACAAACACTTCACAACACTATACCTCTACGACCCAGGCTACTAGCTAGTATACCTACATCCATCTCCGGACGCCGAAGTATCCGCGAGATATATGGTTTTAGTAATATTATAGTCCTAAAGTCCTAGCAATCTGTAGCTATTCCTCGAGCGACTATCCTAACTTGGTGCATCTCATAGACACAATCTTCTGTTTTATACCGCTTTTACTATTATAGTCCTAAAGTCCTAGCAATCTGTAGCAATTTTTAGAGCGACTATCCTAACTTGATTCATCTCATAGACCCAAATTTTCTGTTTTATACCACTTTCACTTAACAATCTTTCCTGGGAATAACCAGTACTCTCATTGACTTGTCCCACACACAAGTGACCATTTTTACCAAAGTGCCCCTTTTTATAAGAATAAAATAATTAAGGGTAATATGGAACATCTCATTCATTAGATTAACCCAATTTTACAAATGCATATATGAATGGGGGTGTCAGGTTAAAACTCTTACTACATTAATATCAATGCTATAGCTTACATCTAAAATACAGTAAATCTAGATACTAGATACTCTAAATGGATGGTTAATTTAAACTCCAAACCGCAATTAAACAATACCTGCCTTGATTATTATTGTCTAGTTTCTCTTTAAAATGCAAATGGTGGATTGGAAATAAGGAGAAGTAACTCGGGCCAAATGCTACTATATTGTTATACTATACATAGTAGTATATTTTTAGAATTTTCAGAATAGAATTGAGACTTTGACCCGGGGGTCATAATTTGAACAATCTTGATAGAGGTCTACTAGCCAATGCTACATGCCAAATATCTAAGCTCTATGCCTTGCGGTTTCAGAGAAGAAAATTTTTAAAGTTTTTCCTATATAAGCCTATGTTAAACTAATTGACCCCCGGTGCAGGGTCAATTTTGACGCTAGAGCGTGCCAATACCAACGGTTTGCCCACCTCGGCGTTAACCTCTTAGTATATTTAAATATGCGCACGCATTAATGATACTACACAAAGGCGTATTGTAGCAGTAAACGAACTCCCGTACTAGATTCCTGTACTTTTAAGTGTATGGATTGCCATATTTTTGGAATATACGGACTTGTTTGCACACTCCTGTATTTCAGTCATATAAGCGAAAGTATATCTTGTTTCCAGTATTTGTAAGTATACACAATGCCGTATTTTAGCAGAATACGGACTCCCGTATTTCAGAATATACGTGGTAGAATATCTAGTTTTCCGTGTTAGTAAGTATGCGCAATGCCGTACTTTAGCAGTATACGGACACCTGTGTTTCAGAATATACGTGGTAGTATATCTAGATACCAATATATTTAAGTGAATACAGACATGGAACCAGACTCGTGAAAACCCATGACAATCCAAAATACAACAAACTCATCCGACTAGATAAAACTGCAGAATTAATTACAATACAAGCAATCGGCAGATAAATACCTGCTAATACATATTAGGTCAAGAAAACTGGCTAAAACATCTAAGTAGCAGAAACACATCCTGCCTTCTCTGACTACTTGGTTAACAACGGGCAGAACCAAATCTAGCGCCAGACTAGTGAAAATTACTACAATAGTGACTAATTGACCAATCACTATCCATAACTTAAGCTATTGTGACCTTTATCCTATCTGTCAACTACTAAATTGTGTATGCTTACGCTGTAAAAAGAAGTATATTAATGCAGGTGTGAGACAACTAAATAAAATTTAAAACACCACTTAAACTCAACCCTGCTACACTAACAAATACGCAAACACCTAATTTGTACCCAACTATGCTTTACAAACTAGTATCCTAGGATGAGTTGATGAAACTGGAAAGAGAACTGAATAGCAGACTGTAAACTGATTAAATTCCATTGGGAGTAAGAGAAATCACTTTATGTTCTAACTTGCCCACTTAGCTACCCATTCTTTAGATGTAAATAATAAATGAATCTGAATTGTTTTTGTTTTTGTTTGTAGAGTCATAGTTTTGTCAAACTTACTCAACAACATAAGTTTGAAAGTTAACCAGTTTCTTACACATATCTAAGTAACACCTACACATTTCAAAACATTGTGATATTATTTCCCAATAACTTCATCTTACATTTTCATCTGTAGCTCTTCTGTACGAGAATAAGCTAGTCCAGGCAACACTGAACTCACACTTCAGATGGGTGTTGTAAATGTATAGTGCAATTATACAAAACTGTTTATTTGAAATTTGAATATTTTTATACTTTGTTTCTAAGATCAATTCAAGGCATTATCTTATTTGATCAAAACGCAAATAAATATAATCTTAGTTGCATGTAACTGGGGAATATATACTGAAATGGAGGGATTGTTGAAACTATGTGACAAATTACAGACACTGTGTGACAGTCATCTTTAAGTGGTCACAATATAACATGAATTTATATGAGGATTGTGCAAGTGTTTCTAAAGTTTGAGGTCATTTCTTGAAAACCAGTTTAGACATGTGAAACAGTTACTAAAATTAGTACCATGTTTTTGTCAGTTAAACTGAGCCAGATGTTTTAACCTGAAAAGATTTTATATTAAATCTGAAGATTTCAAACTTTATCTGTATTAAAGTTAATCCCTAAAGAAGATGTAATGTCTGGGTGTCTAAATGCAATAAGTCAGTGGTATCTGTTTGAGCAAATGTTGTCAGTTCATTTTTTAGTCTAACATGGCGAAAATACCGTCTATCAAAAACCAAGCGTTCCATTGCAGTATGTAGTGAAGGCTTTGTGTTACTTTACTTGCATTGTTTTGTTTCTATAAGAATAAGAATAAGTGTTTTCACATTTGAAACTGAAATTTTCAATACAAATTCTTTTAAAATATATTGTTTTGCTTATGAATGAAATTATTTTGATTTAAACATTTACAGATATTTTACTTGGCAATATAGGCTAGAAAACTAAGAAAATAAGAAGAAACCGTAAAAGTATTCTTTAAGTGCTAGGTAACAAACTTGTATTTGGAAGTTGAATTTTAAAGATTTATGCTGGAATCATTCATTTGTATGTTACAGCTATTTGTCAAATATGATATGTTGATTTAGATAAGTAGAATAGTTTTGACTCATTTGACTTACTGTCCACATGACTAAGAGCTGGTTGTAAGGAACTTAAAACATGAACCTCACTTTCTAATAAATAAAAATCTCCAGTATAACTAAAATTTAACTCAATTTTTTATGATTGATTTATAAAATACATGTATCTGACTGCCAATTTAGCTTATTGTTCTTATAGATGTCAATATTTCAGTCAGATTCCAAGCATTAAAACCTCTAAAAATCGATTTTTAAAAATATTCTCTGGTTGCTAGGCAACAGAAATATATGTGTAGATTATGTGTTGATTGTCTTAAGCAGTAATCACAAATCGATTTTATGATGTCATGTTTGCAAAGAAAAACACATGCTTAGAGCTTGAAAATAATTTTTAAACAAAATAATAAAATAAACAAAGGTACTTGCATATTGTTACTTTTCTTGAGATTTCTATTTAGCAACCATGGCAACCAAATGGGCATAAACGTATTTCCAAAAGCTATAAAATCTGTTAGCTGTTAATTTATTAATTGAAATTTATTGAATCTTGAAACAGCGCGAGAGAGAAACTTAAAAAAGAACGTCTGGCAACAAATTGACAAGAGACAGACAAAACATAAACAGTTCAGAAGACATAAAACTGACAACACACAAACAACGACATGACAAAGATAATAACAAATACGGTTCGGACTGAGAGTGTAGTGATGCCGGCTTGACAAAGAACAACTGGGATTGACAAAAGACAATGACAGACAAATTGCGACACTGGACTGACAACAGCCTGACACCAAACAAAAACTAGTACAATTAATGATTATTGATAACCTAGTAACTTTTTTCAGAAGGAACATGGTATATATGCTAGCCTATAACTACTACAAATAACGCGCCCTACGGAGACAAGGCTATATTACAGCAAGCTATCATAGCAGCAATATTCTTACTTGCATATTTTACTGGACATCTCGTCTAATTATTAGAAATTGTGGTCTTTTGTTTTTCTAATTCTGTTTCGTTCTGTAACTGTGCCTTTACCTTTGAAATACAGTTTCTTAAAATAATAAAACATTAGTTCTGCTATAACCTCTCTAAGTTTTGTCACCTCTCTATATTACCCCTAAAGAAAATATCTTCTAAAACATACTTGAAGTTAGAGAGAATTTATGAAATCTCCAAATCGTTCCATATATTTAGAATGGTCTTTGGATGTTATTTTATCTTTGTTGTTATTAAGTAAAATGTTATTTGCTTCACTAATGTCTTTTCTCGTAAGTTTGTCCAACCATTTTTATGATAATCGTGTATGACTTATAAATAATGTAGGTCTAAATCTTGCTGTTCTGTTCTGTTTTTCTTTTTCAGTCTTTCATAACAAACCTCTGTATCAATAAAAATATATCCAGAATGTCTGGGTTGTTTCCATTATGATCATTCAATAAAACGTTTCAAACGGTCCATTCGGGGTCGTTTGTATATCCTCTGTCACGAGCAATTTTTGTAAACATATTTTGATTTGCAAGATAACACCTTGTTTTTTAACATTGTATGTGGTTGTTCAGTGTTATTATTTCAAATGGAAATGAATATTCTTTATAATCTTTTAACTTTAGATTAAAAATATTGTATTGATTATATATAGCTGCTGTAACATTTTGCCATTCTGTAGATATATTGGCATAACACAAAATTGTGGGTAATATGTTTTAATTATGTCTAAAATATATTTTGTCCAGATGAAATATTTTCTTCAACTAATACAATCTATTTGTTCATGTATTATTATTCCCAAAGAAACAATTATTTTCCAACTCAATTTTTTTTCAGCGTGCCCATTTAGCTTGAATTATTTCTTGTATGTTTCAAGAGGTTGGGAGTAGTTGTCTTCTCTTTGTATTTTCAAAAGTTCAGAGAAAGCCCTCTCTATATAGTGTGTGTTGGTAGTGTATGTGTGTGCGTGCGTGCGTGCGTGTGTGTGGTGTGCACTTCTGGGTGCTGTGGGGCTCGTTTTGGGGAGGCTGCGTTTTTGGTACGTGGCTTTCCCTGTTTGATATTATTTTTGTTTTTTTTTTGGTTATCTTCAACCTCTTTTGAGTGACTAATGTTAACTTGAGATATAAGTTATTTCATTTGTGGGTGACATATTTTAAAATTGTTTCCATTTTCAATGAGTTTAAATTTGTCACGAAATACTGTAATAGCTGTTGGAACTATGCCAACCAGCTGCTATGAAAATTGGGATGGCAGGAATGACTGCTAATACTGACGAGCTAGCAAGCAAACCCAAGTGTATATTTCAGTCCGATTTTTCTTCTACCACAAGGTGTGTAGCTTTTTCTGTAAGCTGCGACACGTCGTGTCAAATGATCAAACAATTCGTCTACAGTCTCAACTTTTTAGCAATATTGTACTTGTTATATTATCTATTTTATGTTTTTAATTCATTTTATATTTGACAATTATTTTATATTTTCAATATCTTTGAATTTAACCAAGCTGTTAAAGTTATCAGAATAGCCCTTCCATTTGACTAATGCTTCTTGTTTCTTGTAATAACGTCTTACTATTTTCTCAATTCGGAAGATTTTTTGTTTGGCTGGAGATACGCGGGAGGTTTTACAAGGCGGTAGCAATAAATACACGCGGCAGCGCGCGGTGTAAGGATGTTAAAGCGGCGGATAAACCTTCGATATTTTCTTGGTCTAAATCTCTAAGTTTGTATATTATTGGTTCGGTGTTAATAATTTCATAAATTACAAATATTTCCTTTGTTCTGTTTGGAGTGTATCTTTTTTCAAATTGGTGTTGAAGTTTGCTTTTTCTGACATGATCTCAAATTTAAAACTTTGGATTTGGTGCGGGAAAAGGGTGTTTGCCTAATTTTCCATACAAATTGAAGTGAACCTTGCCAATTGTTTCTTATATGCTTGCTTCTTTTGGTATCATTTTTATGCTTGTTTGTTTTGTGCTATTGTATTTATCAACCATGTCTTGCAACTTATCGAAGTAAGTGTGTATTATTTGCTGTAAAATATTTCCACAAAATACGCTTTAATGTTCTGTAAAATCGTTCTATTACAGTAGCCTTCCCATAATAAATTGTGTAATATTATGATTGTCGGCCAAAAATTGCTTAAATGTTTTGTTAAAAAATTATGTACCCATGTCTACCAACTGATGACTCTCGCGTTGTCGTAAAAATTTAACTAAAAGCTTCTGTAACATAGTTTCCTGTATTTTCCTTCAGTGGAACAATCCAAGCACGTTAACAGATATGTCACTCCTTGTTTGTATCTAGCAAAAGCTTACATATCAATTAGATCGGCCGACCATGTGTCGTCAATATCTGTAATAATTACTCTGCGTCTTTATGCTTAATCTATGTAACACTTCTTCTAATTTCTTTGTTAATTTCACATGTATTTCGAGGGTTAACCCCCCCCCCCCCCCTTTTTTTAGTTTTTTGATATTTGATAGGTTCCAGGTCCGAGTCCATCAGCACTACGAGGGTTGCAAAACCCGAGTCTGTGTCTTGTAGATATTGCTGGTTTAACAATAAAGTGTTTTGCCATTTTTTCTTCAATTGTTTTTGATTTGGTGATTTTCAAGGGGGAAGCATCTTTTTATCACACTCGTTGTTACTCAAACACTGTCGTAGCAATAATCATGATCAATGCAAACTGCATCGATTTCGTTTACAGGGAGTCCGCTTTCAAAGGGTTTCAAGGTCCGCAATATTTGTAACCTGGGAGTTGTAATCCCTTCTTTGGTAATAGTGGTAACATAGGTTTATGAATGTCAAATACTCCGCCGTTTTTTTGTTTTAACAAACTATGTTTATGTAATACCACAGGATGCACAGGTGGCTTTTATAATGTCAGTTATTCATTGTTACTTTTTTTTCTTTTTACACAAACATTCATTATATATGAATAAAATAAAATACTCATATGCCAAATATTGTTACTTGAATATTTGTTGTGTTTAAATTTTCAACTGTTATAACGTCATTTTACTTTTAATTCAGCGTCGCCTTTTTCTCTTTTAATAGCGTCTACAAGAAATTATAGTGTACAATCTTGTTTAACAGTTATCTTTGAATCATTTTATCGAATCCGTTACTTGGAAAGTCAACAAGCCATTGGAATGATCAACTTTCTGCCTTTTCCGTTCTACATATTACAAAAAACGAAGGAGGCTTTCTTGTAATTTGTCTTTTCTATCTTGTTTTTTTATATATGTTGTTAAATATTCCCATTTATATTACGGTTTTCCAAGAATATGTAAATTTAACATAACTTTCTTCTTTAATGGTAAACTGTGTGTTGCCTGTTGATATATTTGGATCAATTGCAACGGGCATATTCGATCTTAATTAAATATTAAGTTCTGCTTTAAAATATCTTCATCTTTTTCAATAAATTCAACCCTTGATCCAGTATTATGTCGTTCATCTTTCCAGTGTATACAAAATTTTTCAATATCGCCTGAACTAATTTACGTTATAAGCTTTATTTCAATTGTGAAAATTCCTGTCTTTTTAATTTGAAACCCCATTACAGTTATTCTGTCTTTCCTGATGTTATAATTGTGATTTAATTTTAGAAAGTCCGCGTAATCTGTGGTAAAAGAGATGGTTAGAACAAATAGAGAACAGAAATCAGCAGTTTTTACTGGATTTTGTATTTCAGTAGTATTTATTTCATACTTTGTTAGAATTTCGAGGGATGCCTGTATGAATTTTACTTCCTGAGGTATGGTGTTGTAAATTCTTAAACACAAAGACTTCATGTATTTAATCATCTAGTCTAGATAGTTTTCTTTAAAAAAATTGTTACCATCATTTAAATTGAAAACTATCTGTCCAATATCACTTATCTGTTTAAGTAGAACAGTTTTGGTAACAATGTCAAGTTCGTCTGTGTCGGTTTTTTTCTCTAAAACAAGGTCGCGTTCTTATTTTGTTTTCAGTTCTTGTTCAACGTCTTTAATTGCGGCTTGTTACGACCCAACTGTTTTGAGACACACCGCATGTTTGGTGTTCAACCCGTTTACAGTTGGACGCTATGCTTCCCTCTTTGATTGTGTCTGACGGAAGAGGGGGAGGACTCTGTGATGGGCAGTTTTTAAATCCCACTGGGACGAAACTGTTTTGATTTCTGTCCTCTGGCCTGTTTCGTCGGGCCCTTAAGGGTGTTTCTCTTGGTGCTCTGCCTTCTGCAAAGGCATTGAGTACATACGTTTTTTGGTTCTCAAGGTTTGCTTTTTATATATTTATACACGAGCATTTTGTGTTTTACATACCATGCTTTTTGTTTCCATTGCGTATGTTAGAGATTCACCTAGCAGGGATTACTTTTATTTACACTGTCCTGTGACTTTGGAACATGATGAGGGTAAGAGTGAGGTTGGGTGCGCACCATAAACCGGTTTAAGCTCCCCAGTGGTGTTTTTGCCACTGACCGTTCCAAGGCGGTGCCCCACTGTGTTCCTTTAATTGTTCGTTTTGTCCTCGTGTGTTTGCTTTGTATGCTAGTGTGTGTTGGTAGTGTATGTGTGTGTGTGTGTACATGATTGTGTGTGTGTGTGTGTGTGTGTGTGTGTGTGTGTGTGTGGTGTGCGCTTCTTTGTGCCGTGGGGCTCGTTTTGGGGAGGCTGCGTTTTTG
>JAFMSR010000241.1:0-66863 GCA_022818135.1 Saxidomus purpurata | reverse complement strand
ATCTACGATCTAGATCTGCATTATCAAATGCAGATCTGATGTCGATGTACGATCTAGATCTGCATTCACATTGCAGATCTGAAGTTGATCTACGATCTAGATCTGCATTCGCGAATGCAGATCTGATGTTGATCTCACGTGACGATCTAGATCTGCATTCCCGAATGCAGATCTGATGTTGATCTACGATCTAGATCTGCATTATCAAATGCAGATCTGATGTCGATGTACGATCTAGATCTGCATTCACATTGCAGATCTGATGTTGATCTACGATCTAGATCTGCAATATCGAATGCAGATCTGATGTCGATGTACGATCTAGATCTGCATTTCTTTGAATGCAGATCTAATGTCGAGCTCTGATCTAGATATGCAGAACGAAGGAATACAGATCTAATGTCGATGTACGATCTCCGAGCCAACTTCACACACTTTATATAACTACTTTTACAAAACTAGGAAACTATGAAAAGATATATGAAAGATGTGATGTTTCTGTGAAATGTGTAGGCTCACTAATTGTTTGAGTCATGTTATACTTTGAAGTAGGTTTAGATATTTTGGAATACGTTTGAGGCTTGAGCATGTCAAGGTTAAGGTTACCTGTTATTGTATGTCTAAGGTATTGGTATCAAGGGCAAGTCCAAGTCTGTAGAATGTCCCCAAGAGAAGTTTTTTCGATTTAAGTTCCATGTATCCATACATTCCCGATTCCATTCACTTCTAAGTCGCTTCTTCTTGTGGCGTTTTTTGGTTTTGTACATAGACTTATATTCCGCCGTGGTTATCATTCTCCCTTACTCCCCTAAAAGGCTGTGAGTACTTAACAAAAGAGTATATAATTAGTGTCTGCGGTTGGTGTTAACCAAGTTTCAGTGAAAGAAAGAATTTCAAATTGATTTCAAATCTCCCTCAAACATTTCTTTCTTGTTGAGGAAGCTTTGAACGTTGTCATGCACGAAGGACAGTTATTTCAAGAAGTCACCTATCATTGTCACAGCAGAAGAAACAGAAGAGATAGAACTGTCTGTATCAAGACCAGGAATTTCCGGTAAATATCACCTCCTTGCAAGAGGATCATAGACAACCAAGTTTTAAGCTCAAAAGTATTGGAGGGCTTAGCCTAGGATTTTATAATGTACACATTGAAAATAGGAGTTGGCAATTAGTGTATTGTCATATTCGAATAAGTGCCCGATTTCCATCATGGTGTTAGGCTTAAAATTGTATGAATATACTTTATATAAAAATTGATTCTGCTCTGTAGAACAGATTAACATACAAACGATAAATTTGTAACGGAGATTTTCATTTTCATCATTGTGTTTGACCTAATGTGTTAGTGTCTAGAAGAAAGTCATACAGATATCTTATCTACAATTCTCAAAACGGAATAGCTTAAACACGACATGAAGTACAAACTGAAAAGTACGTAATTAAATAAATGTCAATTTGTATATTAAACTTTTGATTTACTTTTCGTTTTTCATCATTATATTTTATTCTTTTTTATGAGAATATTGTTTCTTGACCATATATATGGAAGCCTTGGAGGGCCACTTTTGAGTTTCGACTTACGGGTGTTTTTTTTTACTTTTGACTTATGACCTCTAACTTATGACTTTTGGCTTAGGCTAAGCATTATAAAAGCATAATGATCTGCTGTGACAATATAAACTGGGATTCGAACCTGTATTAAGGTTTTGAAATGATGTTTGTGCGTAGCACTGCAAACTTGTTTGCTGTAAATAAATGATCTAAGTTACTTTTGTCTTTGTCATTTATTTTAGTACCAATGAGCCGTTACGGCTCGTCAGGAGGCGACCTTAGGAGCCTCCGCAGTGAGCGGCGACGCAACTCTCGGCTCGGGAGGCCTGGTGGATGTCCTCTTTCTTTAAGCGGGGAGTCTTGGGGGATTGGCCCCTAGGCGTAAAGCCAACTATCAAGGAACTGTAAAAAAACATTTTTGATTTTTTTTTATGTATTTATGTATCTGTAGGTTAATATCACAAGGTATGCCGAAGCAAATTAAAGTGCTGTAATATGTATAAGTATATTGTTATTTTGTTGGGTCCTCGGTAGCAGGTTCCTAGTATTACATGAACCTGCCACTGGAGGTTCTCGGTGAGGACCGTGTATAGGGTTAGGGTTTATTTTTCCTTAAGTCATAAGTAATAAGTAATAAGTCAAAAGTCAAAAGTCATTAGTAATAAGTCAAAAGTCATTAGTAATAAGTCAAAAGTCAAAAGTCATAACTCATAAGTAATAAGTCAAAAGTCATAATTAAAAAGTCAAAACAAAAAGCGTGTTAAAACATGTCCTAACGCATTACCGATGTAACGTCGTTTCTGATTGGTGACGTCGTTTAAATTTGCGACTATTAAATAACGTATATATAGTCGCAAAATTCAAACGGCCTTTAATTATCGCATTTAGACACACTGTGCGTTAGAAAAGGGATAACTGTTTAGTGATTTTGATATTTGCGACCGTATATACGGTTTTAATGGTCGCAAACAGTTTTAACAGCTCCGGCTAACGCCGTCGCCGTTAAAAATATTTGCGACCATTAAAAACCGTATATACAGTCGCAAATATCAAAATTACAAAACAGTTATTTCCTATAGAAATAATGTAATTTTCATATATATATTATTGGTTTTATTAAAATCTTTTAAATAAAAATTATATTTGATTGAGTGTGGTCGTGTTTATATTGTTCTAATAAAAATGCCAAAGAGGCAATACAGCAGTGCTTTTGGGAATGATCGCAGCGAAGCGAAAAGGCGACGGTATATACCTCGTAGGAGGTATTACAAGAGGAAGAATTATTACATGAAGAGAAACTATTATCGAAAACCTAATAAGGGTTATCAAAAGTCAAAAGTCGAAAGTCATAACTTAAAAGTCAAAAACACCCGTAAGTCGAAACTCAAAAGTGGCCCTCCAAGGCTTCCATACATATACGTATATAGCCATCACTTAATTGTATTAAGAATAGCAGAATCGATATTCTAAACTGTAAATCTGATACTATTCGCGATGATATAATTTTCGCTATCTTCGAGAATTTAAAAATCCCGCGAAGGATTCATTTCACATAGTATTTACAGTACTGTGAACGCTCTAAATAAGCACTGTTTATGCATAGTAAGAAGAATGTAGTAATTTTCATAGCAATGTTGAGTGTCAAATTGGTCGGTGAAAAATGCAGAATGGTAAACACAGTACGTGTGGACAAAAATGGTTTTCAATCATTTTCATTTAAAACTGTGCACGCATTTTAAGGAACACTTATCACCTTTTGTTATGATGAGCGCAAAGTTATATGTATTGCGCGCCGCCATCGTTCATTGAAATATTACAGAGGCGATGGCCGTAAAGGAACCTAATATAGACATACTCTGTATATGTTGTAGACTGCTTAGATTGTTTCACTTGCACTAATGTCACGGGAGTTCCTGAGTGTCAAACAACAGCAACCTGCAAAGCTGGAGAGGTAACAGTCTATAACTGATACATTACTGTCGTTCAGGAATAAAATAGGACTACAATAAAACTGATTCTTTAGTCGTTTGTTCGACTGAATCTGACATAGAAATACGCCTTTCATATTTAAGAAGTTTTCTACAAGTCACATGATTTTCTGCATTTTTATGAAATGTTTGTAATGTATTCAGAGTTTTCATTGCCAGAAATCTTTGAATATCCTACTATGGTCTAAAATGAGTACTTTTCTTGTTTAAGGCTTGTTTCGCGGAACATGTACAAACTGCAAACGGAGTGCTTCTCTCATATGGCTGCAGACATACCGCCGTGAGTTTTTTTAACCTATGACATTTACATCATAAATGTTTGCAGCAAATGATTTAATTAGGACTGTTGTAACTATATATTCAATAGATATCAATATCTTTATACTAAACGATCATGCTCTTTTAGCTAAAATGATCAATTTATCGTTATATGATTACCGTATATGGTTTATAATCGTCAAACCGTTTAATTTTCGCTAATATTTGCGAATCTGTGAGAACGCAAATTCAAATCCACGCGAAATATTAATTCTTATCCGAAAACAGTCTCGCCTTTATTTTGTTAATATCCGTGTAGAAGTTCTTGATTATTCAGTTCCAATAGTTTAGTATTGAATGAAAATTCGATATGTATGAGCACTTTTGACATACTTTTAGTTATGTTCTACGACTTTACCTTCTCCAACAACTGCTAAAGTTTTGGGATCAATTGTTGGACGATCTGTAACCTCCGCCGGAAGCTCATCAGCCTGCTCCGAATGCTGCCTCGAACACCACTGCAACAGACAACTTTGCCAACATTCATGTAAGTTTGACATTTTGGTAAAACGTGTTCGGACAAGTAATTTGTTTGTTTTCTGTCATAAAGGGCAGATGTATTTAATTTTATTCAGTACCACTTGTTTTGAAAAAGAATGGTTAAATTTCTACTGTCAAAATTGTTCAGGCATCACGCCGAGTGCAACATCACGCCGACGGCAACATCAGCCACACAAAGAAGGTACAGTATGAGAACGGCCATTTTGGATGATCAATATTGCATATTGTTTTTAAGGTACTGAATGCGGTCCAATAATAAAGGAAATCACTACAGCCGTGGCTATATTCCTGTCGCATTTCACATTAGTTTAACTACGTCTATACACCTTTCTTTCTGATAAAAAACCGATACATCTGCCGATACATCGAGTGGAAGAATCCATTATAGAATTACCGCTTAAATTAGGGGTGTCATTAGTACGTTACCGTCGTTAATTAAAACCTTTCTTTGCGTCTTTGGTAGATCGTATGTACAAGGTAAAAAACAATTAAGTGGATTCAAAATTACTAGTGCTTCACAATTTAGTCAATAGCTTTGAAGGAAACAGAGATACAGCATTTTTGAAGCGTAGGTTGTACGGCACGCAATTCAAGACCACTATAAAATACCTGTGTTACTCAATTATAATTGTTAATAGGTTTTGCCGTAAAACCAATCTTCTTCACCATAGTTTGAAACTGTAGACTTGAGCTTCCTTACGAGGTCACAAGAAGGTTTCTGAATTCCGAAAAATGAAAATGAAGCACAACATTATACTAGTTACCGTGTGACCTGTGTATTGTCCGAAAAAATCCGAAAAAGTCTGAAGTCGCTACAATCCGTGGTGATGTTGTTTATATTGGAGAAAATACATGCATCAGAAGGTAGTATTCCTGCAGGGGCCATTACTTTGTGAATGATTCCAGGATATCATCTTTTAAAATCGCTACCGCAAGTTCATAAACTATTATAAATGCATTACATGTATGTTCCCGGAACCTTACGCTAGAACTAGTTAACACACGTTTGAGTACATATTGAATTGTCTTCATGTGTATGACAATATTTGTACATGTTTATACAATTTATTGCTTCAAGATATAACGAACAGTATTTGCTGCTAAATTACTGTTATAACTGCAGTAACATATGCCATCCTACATCACTGGTGATCATTGTGATATTTTTTTTTCATAAAAAGGCCTATTCACATCGTCCTGACCATGTTTTGCCAAAATGAAAAAAAAAATTCTGAAATTATCAGTATTTGAATACTAGATCGTTACGGATTTAGCAGCACCTGTTATTTATTCGAACCACAGATGCTTGTGGTATGGAATCTATTCTTGTCCCATGTTGTACGATACGTATATTTATATACATTGACACTATAAACATGTGATCAGTAACTGTAATTGCATTTGTAGGATTTATTAAAAGATACTGCAGTGAGCAGGGGCGAGGGTCAGGCCTAAGGGGGTGAGGTCCAGACCCCAAGCATCTGTGATTCGAACACTCTAGTGTCGTTTTCGTCTGACAAATCCAAAGCCTTTAACAAACCTGCCTGTCGAAATATAAATCAAATTCCCAGTATCTATTTCCAGTCTACATGTAATACAATCCCGACAGTCAACACGGAGCTTTTCGAATGTGTATTGTGCTTTTACTTTCAAAGCCTATAAGGGCTCGGGTGTTGAGTAACAGACAACAATGCAAATCAATAAAAAATGGGACATGAAAATGAAACGAAAGACATGACCGACGGATAATTTTATCTTTTATACAATTTGTTTATTTTATTTACATAAGCGTGTATTATACATGATGAAATTCTGGAAATTCGTGAATGAAATAACACTGATATTTAACAACTCGCAATACAAAAAATCATATGACAGCGTACATAACTCAAATTTGAAAGCATCAGAGCGGGACGTGTTGAGCCAGACTTTGTTATAACTCTTTAACTAACTGTATATATATTTACTTTACGTTTTGGTGTAAAACATACAATGAATGATAAAGAAAATCTATTTAACGAATTTCGTTACAATAAACCGACGGGAAAACGACAAACTATGTGTGCTTCAAAACTGAATGCTTTTAACACGAATGTACATGTCGTCAGTGTGACCGCTGTATGTACTGTCACGTGCCAATGTTTTCAGTGTCATTCGTTATTATGATAGAAATGAGTATTACAGTTCTAAAACATATCAACTCATTGGCTGCATGCAAGTTGGTGAAGTCACAAGAAGTTCACGGAATTATTTCATGTATGTTATAAAATGTAGATAGACAGAAGAATAACTTTTTTACTCATTCGATCACATTCCGGGGAACTGTATATGTAAGTCTCGGGAAAATTTCTGTAGACACTCAACGATGTAACACTTCTTTTTGCGTAAAAGGATGTCTGTCCACACCATGCTCGTGAAACGTCCCTGCACAGATCTATTTAAATTTGTTCATTTTACATCGACACCATAAGAATGGGATTATAATATCGTTTTGATTTGTGGGATCGTATTCTATTCAGTCACGGAAGATACCTGTATTTCCGTTTGTTACGAATTTTGTGAAACAACAACATCAAGGCTTTACTATAGACGATAAACAGCATTAAGATGTACATGTATTTATTTAATTACTTTTTTTAATGCAACTCATAAAGGTCGGGTAGTACACTTACTGACGTTTGCATTTTATCGATTGATACCTGGCTACTGAGGTATGTGGTACACCCCTATTTTTAGCGGTTATTTATAATAGAATATGGATTTTATGTAGTGAACAACGTCCGTGTATGACAGTATACTATAGCGAAATGCGACAGGAAAACGGCCACGGCTGTAACACAGAATCAAAGGCATGTCATCTGAATGTAAACTTTTGCAAATGTTTAAAACTTAATTCTAAACAGGCTATTTTTCAAACTTCAGACCCACGATGCAAAGACAGCCCTGACGCCAACTGTGCAATTATTGGAGCATTGATGAACATTTGTTTAGATACAGAAAATGCTAAAACAGTTTGCCGCAGATTTTGTGGACTTTGCTCGTATTGTATGTATGACGATCTACCTGTATTATTATGTTTTTTCCATACGTATTCTCACTTAATTCTACACAGTAGATAGCAATGTTTATTAAACACTTATATACAGGCATATAAAGAAAGTTTACGGTCCAGGAGCACTTTAGGTGTTAAATTACTTGAATCTCTTTTATAACTATTACCAAGAAATATAATTATCTTACCGGCGAATTTGGCCATTGTTTATACGAAAATCATTCCTAACAGTGCTTCTTTTAAAATCTAAAGTACAAACTGTTTATAGAGCGATTAATTCTTTTCCATTGGTATTGCAGAAAATAAGAAAATAGGAAAATCTTTCTGATGACGCCAAACTCAAAACTCTGAATATTACAATATTTTTAATTACTTTTTGAAATTTGAAAATATTTCAGACGACGGATTCTGGTCCAGCTGGTTAACATGGTCTGGATGCTCCGTAACGTGCGGTAGTGGATCACAGACACGTAACCGGACATGTACAGAACCTATTCCATCAGGCGGTGGACGTGATTGTATCGGACTCTCACAGGACACAAAGACTTGCACATTACAACCGTGTCCAGGTACAACTTGTTCTATTGTTTTCATGGACAGTGCATACATACTTATGAAAAAGATGTGTGACATTTTAAATTTGCTTATTGAGTCACAGATGGGCCCTCTATTTACAGCATCAAACTTGTATTTAAAGTGCACGGAGGATGGTCTTTTTGGTCTCCCTGGAACAGCTGCAGTGCAACCTGTGGGATCGGTTTGCAAAGAAGAGACAGAGCTTGTTCGAATCCCTACCCGGATAAATTTGGCGACAATTGCTATGGTGACGCCAAAGAATATGAAATATGTATAGCGGATGGTTGTTCAGGTTGGACGATTCTTATCTTTATTTGATATCCCAAGGTGAAGGTTTTTAATTTCTTTTTTTTTAAATGTTAACGGCTGTCAGCAATATATTTAAATTAAACAGTGTATTTTTTGGGATAGAAATGTACTAAAGCTGAGTACTGGTAGTAGCTCTTTTACTCGGCATACATGCTTACCTAATGTGTTCGATGAATGAAACATACGATAGACCTTTCTCCAATTTAGTCAATTTAGTTATCAATACATTTGTAGAATCAGCCGGTGATAATAGTCTATAACATCGTTTTGGGGACGTTGGACCTCAGTCAAGAGGTCCCTGTTTCGTATTACATAAACATTCGAACCACAAGTAAATAATGATTTATATTATTACACGGCGCATCAGCCGTGTAGTTAAAGGTTGCTTATAATGTTTGCCATTGAGGAGCACGTGACCCCCCCGTTTCCCGCAGTTTTCTACAATTTGTTTTCTCGAAAGTGGAACCAATGTGCGCGAGTGGAACCTGTGTTTTTCGCCCAATGTTGTTTCGTACCATTAAGTGTATAGCTCAACTTGCAATTTTGCCACAATCTTTACTTTTGAATAAACAGGACTTACAACTTTTATATAAACAGTAAATGGGTGTTTGATTTTGCAGACAATATAGATTGTATAGGGAAATGTGTTAGATCTATATATGAAGGGGAAACTTAATCGGCTGCTTAATTTAAATTTGATAATAATGATAATAATATGTGATAACATAAAACAAGTCATTTACATAGATTTTAATTAAACTTAAGTAAATGTAAACTTGGGTCCAGTGTGTTTATGCATGTTTAGAAATGTTATGTAGAACGCTTTCGTTTATTCTAGGATATGGTATAAACTCGGCATAGTTTTAACCAATCGCTATTACCGTTTGTTTTGTTTTACTTGAAACATCGCAGAATGTATGAGCAGAGCGTATAACTTTCTTTTTCTGGTTTAGAAGTTTTACAAGCGGCAGGATTTTGAAAAAATAAAAGAACAAATCGGATATTAAAGGCATATTAATTTTTTTTAACTTAAATTTTTTTTAAACGGATTTTTTCTAATTTTAAGTAAGCTCTAGCAAATACGATATAAGTTATTCTGAGTTAAAATTGTATATTTGACTGATAGTAAACACTCAATATTTTTAGTTTCTGGAATGGCGTAGGGTCATCTTATCGTGGTGACTCTGATCTCTGGACACCCGACAGAATAATAACTAATTTTAAGTATTTGCTACAATCTAGATACATGTATAACATTCCTACTCGCATTGCCTAAAAGCAGACAGTCCTTTTTATGCCGTGTACCTTCACTGCTTCAGTAGCATTTTTTTACTTGTTCGTAACTCTATTTTCCTTTGCTCTTCTGCATTTTCTGATAGACGGTAGATGGTCGGCCTGGTCTACTTGGACTTCATGCACCAAGACTTGCGGGGAGGGAATAAGAACTAGATCCCGTGCATGTGATAATCCCGTGCCATCGGTAAATGGGAAATACTGTCACGGAGACCCGTTTGAAGTAGACCAGTGTAATGAAAATCCTTGTACAGGTAAAGTTCATCCAGGTGTGCTACTCATGTCGTCCCTTATTGTCTGGTACTGAGTATTTCAAATTATGGCACATGAAAGGAAGATGTTTTCTAAAATGTTCGTGGAATGTATAGCAGTTCGTTGAGTACTCGGAACTTTGTGGCAATCGAAACGAAAACGTCTTAAATTTTATCGAAATGTACTGTTTCAAATATTCTGGAATAATTTTGTTCATAATTTTGTAACTACCATTGGAAATCATATGGAACTTTCATGTTTTCCCGATAATCGATTAGACGCGGTTTTTACACATTAAACAAAGAAGGGAGATTTCGGTTTAATCCTATTAAATAAAAAACCGTGTAATTAATCGTTTTTGCTTCGGTCAGACGAATTAATATTATTTTTCCTCTTTATAATGATGTAAATTTCAAAAAGATTAATTTGGTATTTCACTTACCTTTTTTAATTAAAAAAGTACCACCGCATTTTCCATATGAAATGTTAAGGATTGCAAGACTTTTAGTCAGCTTTTTGGGTCATTTGTCTTAATACTTTGACCCATACATAGAACATCAATTATAAGATTGTTTTTGCTTCAGTGATATCGGCAAGGGAATTATATCAACTATAAATTGGTGTAAAAATAAATAAAATATTTGAAGGATTTCGCTTACCTTTTTAATACTTTTTATAAGTACAGTCAGTTAAAAATGTAATCGTAATACAGATCGGGCGCGTCCGTAATTTTCACGGAAGTTGTCGATTACTATCGTATTAAAATCGTGATGATTTTGTACGTATTGTTGCTTTAAAACGTAAGGATGGCATAACTTATATGAAGAGGAAAAAAGTGAATAATGATTGTACCAATCTTTGAACGAGTCTCGGTATGCTTTATTCATGTGTAAATTAAATGAGTAAATTAAATGAGTAAATTAAAAGGACTGCATTTGGTTAAAGTTATATCTGTATTGTAGCAAAGTGACTAAATTTCACACTTGTTTCAACTGAACGTAAACAGGTAAATGTAACACATGTCAAAAAAAGATGTTGTGTATACATTGTAATTTTTACACATTTTCACGAGACTGTTGTAATGTCACACAAACACACATATACACAAGTACGTATGTCACTTTCAAATTGTGACGCTTATTTTATATGAAAGAATTTTTTTTCAGACTCCGTTTGTCCGGATAGATCTCACCCGTCATAAATGTGGTGATGTTGTTTTGTTTCTTTTTGCTTTGCTATTTGTGCGTATTTTGACAGTCGTTTACTTCTACTTTGGTCCCCCTATAAACATTTTGTAACTTAAAGGTGGTTGACAAATGAAAAAGTTAAGACCGGTCAGAAATCGAAATCAGGTACATGTAATGTCGAGAAATAATGTTTGTGAATTATGTACTTTTAGTATTTTGATCAAATATCAGAAATTGAAAAAGAAAATGCAAATAAGATGTTATTACAGTAAACTTTAAAGAAACTTAAAATCTGTCATAAGAATTACCACTTGCGTTTTACAATATACCCCGGGGCAATAAAACACTAGAACGGATATGGATTATTAGGGTGCAATAAAAGTCTTTGTTAGTCTTGGTAATTTATTACCCTAAATGTGTGTATTATATATATCTTTTTTATTGTACACCCATCTCAGAAACAATGAAATGTATTTTAGTTAGTTTAATAAATGTATTTCTGTTTGCTTTTAGAGAACAATTAACTACTGTGGAAAGGGACAACGAAAAAAAAAGACCTTACTTGATTATTCATTTTATTAACAAAAGTAACCTTTAAATAGCTCGCACTTTGAAATAATTTTTTCGAAGAAACGTTCATGATTTCATGTGAATAATTTCAAAATAATCCTCGACACTCAAGTGTGTCGTTCAAGCTTCTGCTATAGCACATTTATTTCTATCTTGTAGAATTTACGCACGTGTAACGTTGGCGTCAAGCACACGGGAAACAGTACCGTAATTAATTAAACGATAGTAACATCTACCTTGTAAGTTATGTAAATAACAAATTTTTAAAGATGACGCACACGTTCATGCATTGTGTCTATCGTGTTGTTGTTTTTTCACGGCTATCAGAATATGAAATCGATGACATCGATTTTGTATATGCCTAATGAAAACTTCGTTATTTCATTGTTTCACAATTCAATATTAGAATCAAGCTACCAATCGCTTTCATATACTAAAAATTGCGCGGACCATCTCTTTTAAAGATAGTTTTTGTTAGCTTTTAAGTTTAGAGAACTAATTGCTTTCAAGATATACAACCACTTATGGCTTTTAAGCACGTGCGAAGAAAAAAGAAAACTGTGAAAGTATGACTGTCATTGCGGTACAAGTTGATGATGCCGTGTATGATTTATGTTGTGAAGCTTCACTTAATTACATTAAATGCGGATGCTTTGATATAATATGTGATTCAATTTAATAAAATTAATTCAACAATATAAAGATTAATAGCTTATTACTCCTGTAGTTTGTCCGCATGATCCTGTCAACAATTATTACACGAATAGCTCTGTGCATTGCATAGATTTAACAAAAGTTAATGAAATTCGAGGGTATATTCATGAAAAAAAAAACATTTCCCCCCTCAAACTGATAAATCTATAATAGCTCTATTATTCAAATCTATTTTACAACAGTTGCTTTTAAAACATACAATGTAATAGTACAAAAAGATAGCTGGGATGAATGCAATAAGATTAAAGATTTCTATTTTAGCGTAATACACAGTACATCTTAATATCCTCGGGCTAATATTACGCAAGCAAATATCGATTTTTATTGATTGAGCTGCCGAAACAATCAGCGGTTTTCCGGTCTGTTTCGGAAAATTTACGACCGCAAGCGAACTGTCCGGCCGCAACTACCTGTTTATCGATTTTCTGACCAGCCTTATCATTGCTAGCGAGTAGAGAACAAAATGTTCCATATGAAAATATGCTTTGAGGGTGGTTACATGCAAAAATTATGTATGAGATAAATGTTTTATTAAATTCGATGAATTTCATATAAAACTTCTTCATAAAATTAAAGGGAGTGATAAAACAAAAAAGTGCTCATTTTATATTCACCAATTATTTCCAAAAAGCTTACATGAACAACTAGATGCATAGAGCTATTCATAAACAATCATCAGGGTTAATTTAAAATCTCATGCATTTTTCAAGGTTTTTATACTCTTTGAGAACTTCTTTTTCTTGCATACCAGATCGGGATATCTGCAGATTTTACCAGTGCTGGAAAATCTCATCTTACACCCCTTGTAATAGATGACTTAATGACGTCAGAAAGAATTACTTTTATGAATGAATGTGTAAATTTATATATTTCTACAAGAAAATAGCGCGTAAATATAAGTCATTATTTTTATTTTATTTCTGCAACTATGAGTCGAATATGGTATATTGACCCTTGTAGACGATTTTATTTAAATGTTCTTTAAGTTACAAATGGAGACTGGGGACAATGGTCGGATTGGTCGACATGCACTGCCTCGTGTCGGTTCGGAGTAAAGTCTCGACATCGTGACTGTAACAATCCGGAACCGTCTAACGGAGGCAAACTGTGTAGTGGAAGTTATTTCGAGGTAGCAGAATGCAACAACGAGTACTGTCAACGTAAGCGTTTCAAAACATACACTCATAGGAAGTATTAAAGTACCATAATCACTTTGAATTTGCTTGGATAGATCAATTAATTTTCTGAAAGATTAATGATAGGACTGTGATCCATAAACCATGTCGATGCATGCATTTCGTCCATACTCGTGTCGTTTCTTCACGAACAGGAGTTGTCAGAAAGTATCTTTTTACTGGTTTTGCAATATCCTTTTTGGAGATACAATGCTAAATTAATTATGTTTGTTTTAGATCTGAAAGTCGAGTATAAATATCCTTTTTGTACAAATAATGTACATTTTCATTAGTGAGACATCTTTCTTGGCGCTACGGGTACATGTAATTATACGTCCAAAGTGATAATGGTCCTTTAAAACAAGACAAGGTGTTGAGGCCTTTATAGGTTTCCCATTGCTTCTCCTCAATATTGCCGATTAATATTTACATGTATAAGGTATCAAGAGGATTGTTTGATTTTATAACTATCGCATAAAATGTAATTGAACAAAACTCGGTATTTAGTTGAGTCCACTGTGCATTAATTTGTTGTAGGTAACTAGTTATTTGAATATCCAACTTTAGTCTTTTCAACTTACAACTAGTAGGCAGTTGGTTATTCGAATATACGTCTGTAATTTATTCAACTCTCAACTAGTTGGTAGTTGGTTATTCGAATATCCAACTGCTGTTTGAACTACATGTATATATATCCTAGCTTGACAGTCATACTTACCTACGCGTAATATATTAGTTAATATTGTAGGTTGAAATGTCTAATTTTTAATTGTTGTTTAAGTGAGAGATGGGAAATGGAGTCAATGGACTAGCTGGAGTTACTGTCGTACGCATCGACGAAAGCGCTTTCCCGTTATTCCTTGGACACATCGGGATAGAACATGTGAAGCTGGCGACGTTTGTCTTGGTAGTCATTTTGAAGAAAAGGATTGTCCATATTAGTTAGATTTACGTGTGAAAGATATTGAGCAAAGTTCCAAAGCTTTTATTGTCGCAACTTGATTTTTAGAAAGCATGTCTTTAGCTCCTAGGACATTAGCCCCTAAGCTCAATGTTGCATCATTTTGGTAATATTATTATCAGCACCAGTCCATCATTCTTTAGGTCAAACACACGTTTTATTCTGTCTCAAAAAATGCTAAATTGAATATTGTTTTAGATAGTTTTGACAAAGTGAATGGAATAATTATTTTGCAATTGAATTCTGGTGCACAATAATTACTCGTGGGAAACATCCGATTCGTAATAATCCGGCAATTTACGGTATCGTTTGGAAAAATCCTAACCATATCATCATAACGACGTAACTACTGCATATAATGACGAAAATACCACATATAAGAAAATTACTACCGCCTATAATGCTGGAAGCACAGCATATAAAGATATCGCATGTACAGCATATAATGTGAGATCTACAGTGTATATTAACGAAAGTACGATATACAATGTGATTTGCACTGCATATAAGGATAAAAGCACCACACATAATGGACACAGTGACTACCACATATATTTATGTTTGTACATCATATAATGTAAAAAGCACCACGTATAACGTTTTATTTACTACACACAATAACAAGTCTACTGCATATATTGGTGTTTGTACCGCACACAAATTCAAATGCACTGCATATAAAGACATTACCACCACATATAAGAAGAGTTGTACTACATATAACAAAGAAAGTAAATTATTTAAAGTAACTTTGTACCACACATAATGAACTATCTACCACAAATAATTAAATATCTACTGCATATAATAAAAGACCTACTGCATATAATGAAATATGTACCGCATATAAGCAAACAAGTCATGATAAGACGGCCATGGCGTTCCATAATTCACCGTTCTGCATTCAATTCACATGTGACGTCACAGAGTGATAAACTAGCGACGTGATAAAATACTGCGGTTGTGTCAGTTACATTTGAAGGATTTTCATTACCGACAGTTTCCCTGTCAATATAATTATCATTACGCACTGGTCTGTTTTCATCATTTCCAAATGTAAGATAACCATATTTATCTTTTTTTGGTCCAACTTCTGAAGCTGGAGTTATATAGTCATCAAGTGCGTCATATTTAAGTTCATCGTAGACTTCTATGTAAACATTACGGTCGTCAGGACCAGCGCGCCGCGTTGATTTCTCTTTGTTCTTTTCTTTACAAAATAAAGGTAAACATCAAAACGGTCAAACTTAACTTGCATTAAAATACCAAGAATATAGATTAAGTTTTTTACTGTAGCTTAAATGCTCAGATATCATATGAACATTTGCCTATAACTACATAATACACATATATAGAATTTAACGTGTTCATGGACTTGCGTATCTTTTTAATTGTTTTCATTAATTTACGTAAAGCAGTTACAAAAACTGTTGAAACTTCGATCTTATCTTATCTTTCGCTAATTCTTTTAATATGACTTACTGGTCACTACGTACTTCATCTTTGGCACCTGAAGAGTTTTGAAGAAAAAATATACATTGTTACAAATAAGTTTTGTAAACAGATCGCATTATTTTCTTTTATTTTGTAACGATAAGTACTTTTAATAAAGAAAATACTGTATCATATCGGCTGATACTTTCGGTCTATTTTTGCCAAGTAGGCTGTTTGTTTAATGCCGTTAAAGGTACACAGGAATGATTTTTTGCGTGTTCAATGCTTTAGTCCTTACACATGACTTTTCTAATTGTTTTGTCATCTTTAATATGGAGAGCTTGTCCCGAGACTTATTTCGCAAAATACTTTTTTTATAACCTACTTGAGATGTGATCCCGCCCTTGCCTACAACAACAATGCAATGACAATGACAAGGGTAAGGATCACTACACAAGACGAAGATGCAACTATTATTTGTATAATGGTGTTGCTGCCCTTGTTTTTGCTTTCTGAAACTATGAAGAGAAAACTGGTAAATGCATATATGTTTATATTTCATTAAATTGAAAATAATTTATAAAGTAAGTTACCTACAGTTTCCAGGTGCTATTTCAATAGATCTACATATTTACCAAAACATATGTATTAGGCGTTTACCAAATGCAATCGATTAACCACACGATTAGTGCGAACCTTAAAAAACGAGAACCTTATTTCAAGTAAAGTTCTAAGGATTTATGAATTGTAAAGAAGTGCTGTAATTGAGCACATTTTGTCACACTTTATGTGACAAGAAATGAGATAATATGTAGCCTGTTCTATTTTTCACAATTTATCAGATGTCATCTCAGTGTATAAGAATACATTTGAGTACTAGTATGAGACTTCTTTCTGTATATTTTGGCTTGGCCAAAAGAAAAGATTTATCTTTTAATGAATTTATACTAAGAAAGGAAATAATTAATATGTAATGCAAGTGCTTAAGACTATCACAATGAACAAACATGAGGATTGACAATAAATTTGCAACAGGGTATATGTTGTTTACGTGGTAAATACTGGGATAAGACACGTTTTAGTGAGCTCCGTGCAAATTTAGAAATAAAGTGCTTATAACTTGGATTTATGAACTATGTTTAACACAACTAAGTCACACTGTATCGGCAAAACGCAACGGCTCCAACTTAACGATGATGCTCCAACTAGCGTAACGAACCGGCTCCAATAAAACATGGCGGATTTCGTAAACAAAACGCACGTGAGTATAACAGATTAGTGTATTTTTTATAGTTATTCGCAAATTCTGATGAAATGAATACTCTTACGGAATGCCCACACCTGTCCTGCATGACCGTAGCTTGTCGGCTTTTTCAGACATCCGTGCGTGTGAAAGTAATGCAAGTTGAAAGCAGAGGATTCAACGGTAAACAGTGCAAAACAGACCAAAATGCATTGATTTTGCACAATAATAGCTAAGTTATGGTGTTTAGGATAAAACAAATGAGCTGGCATGTTACTTTTAGTCAAATTTTGTAAGATTATACTCGTAGTTTACCGATCTGGTATTTCTATGGGCAAAAATCTGCCATTTCAACAATACAACGATTCAGACTCCAATTTAGGATACAACGAAACAGCTCCAATTCGTTTTTCACCAACCATTTTTATAGACATTTTAGAACAATTTGCAATTATTAAACAGTTCCGATTCGTTTTTCTCAATGTGTTTGCTCGCCATTGATAGCAAATGATGACAAAATAAAAGCAGAAATTTATTTATAACGAATGTAAACGGAAAATCAAAGAATCTGAGAGGGCGTCTAGCGATTTTGTCTTATAATAGTAGTAAAGCGAAAATCATGGACTATAACTGTACTGTATTGACACCTTTTCTTTATATATTATCAATTGTTAAAAGTTAAAAAAGGACAATAAACGATGTTAATGATGGAAAATCCCGACTAAGTGCATTAAAACATTGGTGCTAGTTCAGAAATCGGTGTTACGTTTTAAAAACAATGATAATATTGGTTTGTTGGTAACAGTCATTGTTACTCGAAAGTAGGTATTTAATACGGAGTACTTATGGTAATTTCTTACAAAATTTATTTAGACAAATAGCTTTAATAAAGGGCGTATGCACGTCTACAAGTGCAAGTCGGGAAGTTCAAGGTGGTGTGATTTAAGTTTAGTGTATGTTTATTTTATATTCATTTATTTAAGCCCGATTGTGAAAAAAGCTTTTGGCTTACCGAGTCACTCACTAGTCCGCTTCCTGAAAAAATAATAGTACTGGTGTTATATGAGGAAGTACAATCGTGACCCCAGTGGGGCTCGAATCCGCAACCTCCGGGATAAGCGACCGACACATTAACGTCTACACCACGGCTTTCTGTGATTTATGTTTGTGTAACGATATATTCAACAAATGTCTGCGCTTTACCTCTTAAATCTCTTGTTGGATATTCATCAAAGCTGGCATAAATCTTGGGTATTTATGTTTACTTTATGCATAATGGAAAGTAGGGTAAGTAGCTCAAAGTCAAGGCCACATGTATTTGTACAACCTCCAAAGCCCAGTGTTAAGGTCACTGTAGCTGAAAACCGAAAACATGTTCTGCACTGATTTCCATGACCCTTGTTGGAAGTTTACAGGACGCTGAATGTCAGGGTCTGCATTTTTCCCCGAATGTCAGGGTGTGTAAAACTGTGATAGTTGTAGTCGAATGTCAGGGTCTGTAAAACTGTGATAGTTGTAGTCGAATGTCAGGGTCTGTAAATCTGTGATAGTTGTAGTGGAATGTCAGGGTCTGTAAAACTGTGATAGTTGTAGTCGAATGTCAGGGTCTGTAAATCTGTGATAATTGTAGTGGAATGTCAGGGTCTGTAAAACTGTGATAGTTGTAGTCGAATGTCAGGGTCTGTAAATCTGAGATATTGTAGTGGAATGTCATGGTATGTAAAACTGTGATAGTTGTAGTCGAATGTAACTGTCTGTAAATATATGATAATTGTAGGCGAATATCAGGGTCTGAATATCTGTATTTTTTTAAATCGGGGTCTGTTCATATGTACAATGTAATATTTTTGCCGAATGTCACTGTCTGTAATTTTTGTAATAATTGTGGTCGAATGTCAGGGTCTGTAAATCGATAATTGGCCGAATGGCATTGTCTGTAAATGTACTTTTTTGATGTCGCTATTTCCGCCATCTATCATAATTATGTCCGTTCACATTTAACGGTATAATGATACATATTAAATATGGAAAATGTGTGGTCAGAATGCTTGTCTTTATGCTCTATAGGTCAACTTTGAAACTTGCCGACGTCGGGTAAAATATCAGTGGTTAGGTCAAATAAAAAAAAATAAAATGATCTGTAGATTAAGATTGAATGTTCGTCATATAGGATCAAAAACTAGGTCACTTGGTGGAATCAAAGGAAATGGTAGAGTGCACACTTCATCACTATGAAAATTGGCCAGAAAGTTCTCTTTTGATAATATCTCGGTCAAGTTGGAATGTCAGTGTTATGGGTTCCACAACTATATACTTGTATTTCAAATATAGAGTGTGAAATTACATCGATAGAAAATATTTAAGGAAATACTATTATGCGAGACAGTCTACGTTAATTTTGTTTATGATTTTTACCAAAAAAAAAACATCTCTGATAAAAGTATCAGTGTTTATAGAAGAAGCTTTGTTCTTACGAAATGTTAGGTTTGAACTTCCCGTTCAAACTGTTAAGAATAATAATGTTCATCCTCGTTTTCAACTTCTGAAAGTCTTAATTATTAGTCTCATATTGTTTGTATGACCTGTAAATATTCACGTACTAATATCATATTTAATAATATCGTATGACCAAGACGATGCACACTATGTATCGGTCTGAAATTTAAAAAAATGTTCTGCTTTCTTAATGAATCCTGTCATAATAGCGAAATAATTGGAATATTTTCATGTTCTGTGTTTATTTTAAAATGAGGAGAGACAATATGACATAATCACGTGAGTTTTTGCGATAAGAGATTCTTTTATAACTGCAATTGTTCTAAAACGTCTGTGAAAATGGTTGGTGAAACACGAATTGGAGCTGTTTCGTTGTATCTGAAATTGGAGTCTAAATCGTTGTATTGTTGAAAATGTAGATTTTTGCCTATAGGCATACCAGATCGGTAAAATTCGAGTATAATCGTACGAGATATGACAAATAAGTACATGCCAGCTCATTTGTTTTATCCTTAACACCATAACTTGGCTATTATTGTGCAAAATCCATGCATTTTGGTCTGTTTTGCACTGTTTACCGTTGAATCCTCTGCATTCAACTTGCATTACTTTCACACGCACGGATGTCTGAAAAAGCCGACAAGCTACGGTCATGCAGGACAGGTGTGGGCATTCCGTAAGAGTATTCATTTCATCAGAATTTGCGAATAACTATAAAAAATACACTAATCTGTTATACTCACGTGCGTTTTGTTTACGAAATCCGCCATGTTTTATTGGAGCCGGTTCGTTACGCTAGTTGGAGCATCATCGTTAAGTTGGAGCCGTTGCGTTTTGCCGATACAGTGTGTAAGTGGGAATATTGGATTTCTAATGTCGGAGAAACAAAATGGGGCAAAAAATCAATCTGGTAATAAGAAAAAACATAAGAAAAAAAGAAAGGCTACCTCGCCATTGTGTAATAGTGACACGCCATTTTTAATACCGATGACCACTGATGGTCACGGACTGGACAGCGTAAAAAAACACAGACAGGAGGATTACACACAAGAACAGGTACATTCAAACTTTTTAACACAAAGTGACTATATATTGTCAAGTATGACTTTCCAACAACCACAGCAGCCACAACTTAATATGCATCAGCAGCCGGGGTATATACAAAGTCCACCACCAGCGCAGTACGGTAGCGGTACGTTTGGATATATGCCATCTCCATCCCCATCCCCACCCCTTTGGGCAACAGAATTACTCGATCAAATCAAACAAATCAAACAAAAATTACAATCAGTTGACAAATTAGAGAAAACACTGAATTCTATAAACATAAAAGTATGTGATATCGAAAGCAGAATGAAATCGCTCGATGTCAGGGTACGCGAAACCGAAAAGTCCTGCGACTTTCAAGCAACGGAAAACGAAGTGATCAAGAATGATCTACGGTCTACCAAAGATGAAATCAAACATGTGAAAAAATCATTCCAGGTGATTGACAAAAACACAAAAAGTCTGAGCGAACAAAATGAAATTTTGAACGAAAAGCTAATGGATCTAGAAACCCGCTCAATGAGGGACAACTTGATATTTTATGGGATTCCAGAAGGCGGAGATGGAGAGAACTGTGCAGCAGAAGTGAAAAAATTCTGTAAAAACCTGCTGAATATTGCTACTGCTGAAAATTTCAATCTTGACAGGGTACATCGATTAGGACAGAAAAAGGGTTCGAAACCCAGACCTATTGTAGCAAAGTTTCATTATCCAGCAGAACGCGAGATGGTCAGGGAGGCGTCCTTCGATCAGGGTATTGCAGACGCTTTGAAAAAAGCAAACAAAGGAGTAGGCGCTCAGCTCCCGAGAAGTGTCCGCGAAGCCAGACGACCCCTATACCCAGCCATGAAAAAGGCAAAGGACGAAAACTATGGAATGATATTGAGGTAAAAATTACACAATGCCTGCTTACTGTTACAATTTACTCATTGACACTGCTATTGTGCTTATTGGTACAGTCACTATGCCTGCACTTTCGTCACGCTTGTTGACAATTACACAATGCCTGCTTACTGTTACAATTTACTCAGTGACACTGTTATTGTGCTTATTGGTACAGTCATTATGCATGCTTGCACTTTCATCACGCTTGTTGACAATGATACCATGCTTGCTGGAAGTTACAACTTTTATGTTGTTTAGGCCATGATGCCTTTTTCATATTTTCATTTGACTGAATGACAGTGCAATCTAGCGTAATGGTTTATTTCATCATGCTGTGGTTATCATTTTCGTGAAGTTGGCAGACTGGCAGCGTAGCAGCGTGAACTTGGCAGACTAGCAGACTGGCAGCGTAGCAGCGTGAACTTGGCAGACTAGCAGACTGGCAGCGTAGCAGCGTGAACTTGGCAGACTGGCAGCGTAGCAGCGTGAACTTGGCAGACTGGCAGACTGACAGCGTAGCAGCGTGAACTTGGCAGACTGGCAGCGTAGCAGCGTGAACTTGGCAGACTGGCAGCTTAGCAGCCTTGCAGCGAGAACTTGGCAGACTGGCAGCTTAGCAGCCTAGCAGCGTGAACTTAGCTATATTGAATGAAATGTATGTTTTAAATACGACAGAAGCACGAATTATGCGTAGATACAATTAATATACATTTCATTTTGATATTTTATATCTTATACCGGTTTTCATTACTTTCCGTTACTTGAAGAGTTTTCGCTGCAAGCAGACTTTTCGCTGACAGCAGCCCAACAACTCAGCAGCTCAGCAGACCAGCAGCTCAGCAGACCAGCAGACCAGCTGTTCAGCAGCCGAAACTTCAAAGTTTAATATTGTGCTATATTGAATAAAATGTATTTTTTCAAAAATACGACAGAAGCACGAATTATGCGAAGAAACAATAAATACACCGCGTTTCATTTTGATATTTTATATTCATAAGTTTACGTTACTTGAAGAGTTTTCGTTGCAAGCAGACTTTTTGCTGCCAGCAGCCCAGCAACTCAGCAGACCAGCCGCTCAGCAAACCAGCAGCTCAGTAGACCAGCAGCTCAGCAGACTAGCAGCTCAGCAGACCAGCAGCTTAGCAGTTCAGCAGCCGAACTTCAAAGTTTAATATTGTGCTATATTGAATGAAATGGTTTTTTTCCAAAAATACGACAGAAGCACGAATTATGCGTAGAAACAATAAATACACGCCCTTTCATTTTGATATTTTATGTCTTATATTCATAAGTTTACGTTACTTGAAGAGTTTTCGTTGTAAGCAGACTTTTCGCTGCCAGCAGTCCAGCAACTCAGCAGACCAGCCGCTCAGCAGACTAGCAGCTCAGCAGACTAGTAGCCCAGCAGCTCAGCAGCTCAGCAGACTAGCAGCTCAGCAGACCAGCAGCTCAGCAGCTCAGCAGATCAGCAGCCGAAACTTCAAAGTTTAAGATTGTGCTTTATTGAATGAAATGGATGTTTAAAATACGACAGAAGCACAAATTATGCGTATATACAATTAATATACATTTTGATATTTTTTATCTTATACCGGTATTCATTTGTTTCCGTTACTTGAAGAGTTTTTGATGCAAACAGACTATTCGCTGCCAGCAGCCCAGCAACTCAGCAGACCAGCCGCTCAGCAGACCAGCAGCTCAGCAGCTCAGCAGACTAGCAGCTCAGCAGCTCAGCAGACTAGCAGCTCAGCAGACCAGCAGCTCAGCAGATCAACAGCCGAAACTTCAAAGTTTTAGATTGTGCTATATTGAATGAAATGGGTGTTTAAAATACGACAGAAGCACAAATTATGCGTAGATACAATTAATATACATTTTGGTATTTTATATCTTATACCGGTATTCATTTGTTTCCGTTACTTGAAGAGTTTTTGATGCAAGCAGACTTTTCGCTGCCAGCATCCCAGCAACTCAGCAGACCAGCCGCCCAGCAGACCAGCAGCTCAGCAGACTAGCAGCTCAGCAGACTAGCAGCTCAGCAGACCAGCAGCTCAGCAGACTAGCAGCTCAGCAGACTAGCAGCTCAGCAGACCAGCAGCTCAGCAGATCAGCAGCCGAAACTTCAAAGTTTAAGATTGTGCTATATTGAATGAAATGGATGTTTAAAATACAACAGAAGCACAAAAAATGCGTAGATACAATTAATACACATTTTTACGGTGTTCCGTTTGGACCATCGCGCTTTTATTTTTCTCCCTATACCACGATGCTCGAAACCACGATGATGAAAGTCGAAACCACGATGATGAAAACACGAAACCACGATGGTGAAAGTCGAAAGTCGAAACTACGATGGTGAAAGTCGAAATCACGATGGTGAAAATACGAAACTACGATGATGAAAACACGAAATTACGAAACTACGATGGTGAAAACGCGATATAATTTCGCGTTTTCACCATCGTGGTTTCGACTTTCACCATCGTGGCTTCGACTTTCGTGTTTTCATCATCGTAGTTTCGACTTTCGTGTTTTCACCATCGAAGTTTCGACTTTCATCATCGTAGTTTCGACTTTCATCATCGTGGTTTCGACTTTCATCATCGTAGTTTCGACTTTCACCATCGTGGTTTCGACTTTCACCATCGTGGTTTCGACTTTCATCATCGTAGTTTCGACTTTCACCATCGTGATTTCGACTTTCACCATCGTGGTTTCGACTTTCATCATCGTGATTTCGACTTTCATCATCGTGGTTTCGACTTTCACCATCGTAGTTTCGACTTTCACCATCGTGGTTTCGACTTTCATCATCGTGGTTTCGACTTTCACCATCGTGATTTCGACTTTCATCATCGTGGTTTCGACTTTCACCATCGTAGTTTCGACTTTCACCATCGTGGTTTCGACTTTCATCATCGTGGTTTCGACTTTCACCATCGTGGTTTCGACTTTCATCATCGTAGTTTCGACTTCCTGTTGCGCATGGTCAATGCTATCTCGGCAAATAATACAATGGATGACTGCGGTCTTGATCTACGCATGACTGACGTAAGCCTACTTCATTGATAAAACATACAGCTGCAGCATTTCATACCTCTTACAAAAAAACCGATACATCGATACATAAAATTACCGCTTAAAATAGGGGTGTCGTTAGTACATTCACGTCGTTAGTATAAACCTTTCTTTACGTCATTAAATACAAAATGAAGACAAGTAAATGTGGCAGATCTTATGCACAAGGTAAAAAGATTTCAACGGATTTAAAATCGCTAGTGATTGACAATTTAGTCAAATACTTCATCCTCCGAAAGACAGTGTCGTCTTTCTCAACTATTCACGTCATTAGCGTGACATAAAAAAATGACCGGCGATCTTAACCTCTCGACTATTTTTAGTGGACTTGTCAAGAATTCATGATTCAAAAAAAAAAACCTGAACAATCTCTATCTCAGCCAGTTTGCATTTACTGTACATGACCCGGAAAGTAACTACATGTGGCAGTTTATGCACTGTCCAATCACCAGTCCGTTTTCTGTAAAATTGGCGTAGTGGCATAGAGTTAAGAAAGTTTTGAAGCAACAGATCATTGGAGTCGGTGTAATTTATTACCAAACGATAGCTTCTCAAAGCCGTGATACACAAAGTCGTGAGGTTACACCTCATTTTATCCCCGAGAGGTCAGAAAAGCGCAGCTTGTACCCAATTCAAGGTCAGTATGAAATATCCGTGTTACTCAATTATATTTGTTGACAGGTTGTGCCGCAAAACCAATCTTTATAATCAGAGTTTGGACCCGTAGATTCTTACGAGGTCACACGAATGTCTGGATTCCAAAATAAGAAAATGAAACACATTATTATATTACCGTGTGATACGAGTATTTGTAATATTTACAGCCCGTTGCAAAAAATCCAAAACGGTCTGAAGTAGCTACAATCCGCCGAGATGTTGTTTATATGGGAGAAAATATATATAATATTACATTGTGTAGTATTCCTGCGGTGATTCAGGGACAGGGGTCATTTCTTTGTGAATGATTCAATATATCTCTTGCTGATAATCTAAATCGCTACCGCAAGTTCATGAATTATTTTAAATGTATTATGTTCCCGGGACTTTACGCTAGAACTATATCTAATGAAGTCATTTTTTAAATAAAACCGGAAAGCACAGTTTTGGGTGCATATTCTCAAGCCTTGTTTGAATTGTCTTTATGCGTATGACAATATTTGTACAATTCAGTTCTTGAGATATAACGAATAGTATTAGCTGCTTAATTTTAATTAAAAGTGCAGTACGCCATCCTACATAATTGATGATCATATGATACCTCTTTCATAAAATGCCTTTTTCACATCGTCCTGTCCATGTTTTACCAAAATGAGAAGAAAATGTTTTTCCGAAATTGATCATAATAATAATAAGTCGCAACACTTGTTATCTATTCAAACACTTTTGCCGTATTCGGCTTCTGACAAATTTACCTGCCTGCCGAAATCTTTACTTGTTCAAAATTGAAATTTCTTTTCTGTGAAATCAATATTTCCAGTCTACATGTAATGCCAGCCCGGCAGTGAACACGAAACTTTTCGTTTTACCTTGAAAGCATATGGCTTCTCCTTTCCTTTTCTTTCCGGGAAAGAGTTTGGGTTAACGAGTCTCGGAAAAAAATTCAAATTAACAAATTTGAACATGAAAATGAAACGACAGACATGGCAGACGGGTTATTTTATCTCATATACAATTTGTTTATTTCATTAATATGTACATATATTATACAGGATGAAAATATGGAAAATTGTGAATGTTCATTGACCAAACTTGATAGCATCATGTTGTGCAGCGAGACCATGTTATCACTCTTTAACTTACTATATATTTTTACTTTACGTTTTGATGTAAAAACATAGAATCAATGATAAAGAAAACATATACTAACGAGTTTCATTACAATAAAACGACGGGAAAACGACAAACTATGTGACTGTGATAAAAAACTGAATACTTTTGACACGGGCATTTTGTTTCCAACTAGAACGTTACAATCAAAGGGGCACATCACATAAAGGTTTTGGGTGGTCTGGGGGTATTGATACCCCTTTAGACTAGTCGTCAGTGTGACCGCTATATTTACTCTCGCGTGCAAATTTATTTTCAGTGTCATTGGCTACACACATACATTATTATGATAATAATAAGTGTAACAGTTCTATGACATATCAACTCACTGGCTGCGCGCAAGTTGGTGAAATCACAACAGTCTCGGAAATTACTTCATGTATGTAATAACTTGTACACACGAGTACAAACAAAACCGTGAAAGAATAACTTTTGTACTTATGAAGGTCTCGGGAACACTCATCGATGTCACTCTTTTTGTATAAGGGATATCTGTTCACAACATGCTCGTAAATACCTGTACAGATCTATTTAAATGTGTCCATTATATATTGACACCGTAAGGATGGGATTGTAATATTATCGTTTTAAAAAAATGTTTGAAGTTAGATTCTAAATTTTCAAGATGTGCGATCGTATTCTATTCAGTCACGGAAAGTACGTATTACGGTATTATACTGTATTTCCGTTTCAACTTTGTTACGAATTTTGTGAAATTAAACAGCATCGAGATGTATTTATTTAATTACAAACTTTGAATGTAATTACTTTTTTTTTTAAACAATGCAACTCACACTAAAGGTCGGGTAGTACACGTTGTATTTATCGATCGATACCTGGCTACTTATGGTATATGGTACACCCCTATTTTGAGCGGTTATTTATAATAGAATCTTCCACTTAAAGTTGTATGGGATTTTAGCTAGTGTAAAACGTCTCTGTATGAAACTATACTATCGGGAAATGCTGTACACTGTACGCGAATGACATGCGCAACAGGAAGGCGAAAGTCGAAAGTCGAAAACACGATGGTGAAAGTCGAAACCACGATGGTGAAAGTCGAAACCACGATGATGAAAGTCGAAACCACGATGGTGAAAGTCGAAACCACGATGGTGAAAGTCGAAACCACGATGGTGAAAGTCGAAACCACGATGATGAAAGTCGAAACCACGATGGTGAAAGTCGAAACTACGATGATGAAAGTCGAAACCACGATGATGAAAGTCGAAACTACGATGGTGAAAGTCGAAACCACGATGATGAAAGTCGAAACCACGATGATGAAAGTCGAAACCACGATGATGAAAGTCGAAACTACGATGGTGAAAGTCGAAACCACGATGGTGAAAGTCGAAACCACGATGGTGAAAGTCGAAACCACGATGATGAAAGTCGAAACTACGATGCTGAAAGTCGAAACCACGATGGTGAAAGTCGAAACCACGATGGTGAAAGTCGAAACCACGATGATGAAAGTCGAAATCACGATGGTGAAAGTCGAAACCACGATGGTGAAAGTCGAAACCACGATGGTGAAAGTCGAAATCACGATGGTGAAAGTCGAAACCACGATGATGAAAGTCGAAACCACGATGGTGAAAGTCGAAACCACGATGATGAAAGTCGAAATCACGATGATGAAAGTCGAAACCATGATACTGAAAGTCGAAACCACGATGGTGAAAGTCGAAACCACGATGGTGAAAGTCGAAACTACGATGGTGAAAGTCGAAAGTCGAAACCACGATGGTGAAAGTCGAAACCACGATGGTGAAAACGCGAAATTATGTCGCGTTTTCACCATCGTGGTTTCGTGATTTCGTGTTTTCATCATCGTAGTTTCGTATTTTCACCATCGTGATTTCGACTTTCACCATCGTAATTTCGACTTTCGACTTTCACCATCGTGGTTTCGTGTTTTCATCATCGTGGTTTCGACTTTCATCATCGTAGTTTCGAGCATCGTGGTATGGGGAGAAAAATAAAAACCGCGATGGTCCAAACGGAACACCGTACATTTTGGTATTTTATATCTTATACCGGTATTCATTTGTTTAAGTTACTTGAAGAGTTTTTTATGCAAGCAGACTTTTCGCTGCCAGCAACTCAGCAAACCAGCAACTCAGCAGCTCAGCAGACCAGCAGACTAGCAGACTAGCAGACCAGCAGTTCAGCAGCCGAAACTTCAAAGTTTAAGATTGTGCTATATTGAATGAAATGTTTTTTGTTTTTTTTTAAATACGACAGAATCACGAATCATGCGTAGAAACAATAAATACGCGCCCTTTCATTTTGATATTTTATATTTTATATTCATATGTTTACGTTACTTTCGCTGCAACAGACTTTTCGCTGCCTGCAGCCCAGCAACTCAGCAACTCAGCAGCTCAGCAGACCAGCAGCTCAGCAGACCAGCAGCTCAGCAGACCAGCAGACTAGCAGCTCAGCAGCTCAGCAGCTCAGCAGACCAGCAGCTCATTAGATCAGCAGCCGAAACTTGAAAGTTTAAGATTGTGCTATATTGAATGAAATGGATGTTTAAAATACGACAAAAGCACAAATTATGCGTAAATACAATTACAGTAAACTCCGTATATAACGAACTCCCTGGACCATTTAAATATGTTCCTTATATCCGCAGTTTGTTATATCTGTATAATATTTTTATATAAATCAACAAAGAAAAAAAATCCGGCCTAGAAAAATTTGTTTCTTATAATCGGAATTTTGCTATATCCGGAGTCGTTATATACGGAGTTTACTGTAACATACATTTTGGTATTTTATATCTTATACTGGTATTCATTTGTTTCCATTACTTGAAGAGTTTTCGATGCAAGCAGACTTTTCGCTGCCAACAGCCCAGCAACTCAGCAGCTCAGCAGACCAGCAGCTCAGCAGACTAGCAGTTCAGCAGCCGAAACTTCAAAGTTTTGCTATATTGAATGAATTAGGTTTTTTTTCTCAAAAATTCGACAGAAGCACGTAGCACTATACGTAGACACAATAAATAAACACGCTCTTTCATTTTGATATTTTATATCTTATATTCATTAGTTTCCGTTAGTTAAGAGCTTTCGCTGCAAGCAGCCCAGCAATTCAGCAGACCAGCAGCTCAGCAGCTCAGCAGATCAGCAGCTAAGCAGACCAGCAGACCAGCAGTTCAGCAGTCGAAACTTTAAAGTTTAAGATTGTGCTATATTGAATGAAATGGATGTTTTAAATACTTCAGAAGCACGAATTATGCGTAGATACAAATAATATACACGCCCTTTCATTTTTATATTTTATATTTTATATTCATAAGTTTACGTTATTTGAAGAGTTTTCGTTGCAAGCAGACTTTTCGCTGCCAGCAGCCCAGCAGACCAGCAGCTCAGCAGACCAGCAGATCAGCAGATCAGCAGCCAAAACCTCAAAGTTATATTGACTGAAATTGACATTTAAAATACGACAGAAGCACGAATTATGCGTAGTTACAATTAATATACATTTTGATATTTTATATCTTATACCGGTATTCATTAGTTTCCGTTACTTGAAGAGTTTTCGTTGCTAGCAGACTTTTCGCTGCAAGCAGCCCAGCAACTCAGCAGACCAGCAGCTCAGCAGAACAGCAGCTCAGCAGACCAGCAGCTCAGCAGACCAGCAGATCAGCAGTCGAAACTTAAGTTTAAGATTGTTCTATATTGAACAGCAGACCAGCAGACCAGCAGCTCAGCAGACCAGCAGTTCATTAGCAGCCGACACTTAAAAGTTTAAGATTTTGCTGTATTGAATGAAATGCTTTTTTTAAAATACGACAGAAACACGTATGTTGCGTAGAAACAATAAATACACGCCCTTTCATTTTAATATTTTATATCTTATTGCGCCCGCTATATTTAATACGTGGTGAGTAAAAGGTGTATGGAGACTTAAGCACTAGATCGAAAATATGCGTCTCTCTTCATTGAAAAATTCAGGAACTTCTGAGATGAATACTGTAGACACGGTCTATTTATTTCTTATATTCATTTGTAAACGTTACTTGCCTTGAAGAGTTTTCGCTGCAAGCATACTTTTCGCTGCCAGCAGCCAAGCAACTCAGCAGCTCAGCCGCTCAGAAGCTTAACAGACCAGCAGCTCAGCAGATCAGCAGCCGAAACTTTAAAGTTTAAGATTGTGCGATATTGAATGAAATGGATGTTTAAAATACGACAGAAGCCCCAATTATGCGTAGATACAATTAATATACATGTACACGCCTTTTCATTTTGATATTTTATATCTTATATTCATTAGTTTCCGTTACTAGAAGAGTTTTCGCTGCAAGCAGACTTTTCATGCCAGCAGCCCAGCGACTCAGCAGCTCAGCAGACCAGCAGCTCAACAGCTCAGCAGACAAGCAGCTCAGCAGACCAGCAGACCAGCAGCCCAGCAGACCAGCAGTCGAAACTTTAAAGTTTAAGATTGTTCTATATTGAATGAAATGGATGTTCAACAGAAGCACCAATAATGCGTAGATACAATTAATATACACGCCCTTTCATTTTGATATTCATTTCTTTCCGTTACTAGATGAGTTTTCACTGCAAGCAGACTTTTCGCTGCTAGCAACGTAGCAACTCAGTAGACCAGCAGCTCAGTAGACCAGCCGCTAGGCAGCTCAGCAGTTCAGCAGCCGAAAGTTTTTGATTGTGCTATATTGCATGAAATGGATGTTTAAAAATGACAGAATCACGACTTATGCGTAGATATAATTAATTTACACGCCCTTTCATTTTGATACTTTATATCTTATTTCTGTTAGTTTCCGCTAATAGCAGAATTTTCGCTGCAAGCACACTTAAAATTTTCGCTGCCAGCAGTCCAGCAGACCAGCAGCTCAGCGGACCTACAATTTAGCAGACAAGCAGCTCAGCAGACCAGCAGCCCAGCAGCCAAAATAATCAAGCTGCAACAGAAGCACATATATGCGATATACAATTATTTTACACGCCCTTTCATTTTGATACTTTATATATTATTTTATGAGCGTCAATTTGGTAGGTAGTAGGTAGTTGGTAGTTGGATATTCGAATAACCAACTACCTACTAGTTGGTAGTTGGTTATTAGTAATTCCAAACTATATAACAGCTGGCAGTTGGTAACTCAATACACTATCACCAGAATGAAATGTTCAAACACACAAAACCCCTTCCTTAACACAGAATAAAGTAGGGGGCCTAGTTGGTTATTCGCGTGAATCTCCAACTACCAACCAGAAGGTAGTTGGTAATTCGAACTTTGCATGTATTCCTCTCAAAAAAGAAAGTATTTTTCCGGAAAAAATCTAACTGATATATAACAAGATAGATGTGTTCTACAACATGGTACACCCCCTTCTCCCTACGTCCACCAGGGGACTCAGTTGGTTATTCGCGTGAATCCCCAACTACCAATCAAAAGGTAGTTGGTAATTCGAACTTTGCATGTATTCCTCTCAAAATAGAAAGTATTTTTCCGGAATAAATGTAACGGATATATAACAACATACATGTGTTCTACAACATGGCAACACCCCCTTTTCCCTGTGTGCACTTGGGGACTCAGTTGGTTATTCGCGTGAATCCCCAACTACCAACCAGAAAGTAGTTGGTAATTCGAGCTTTGCATGTATTCCCGTCAAAAAAAAAAGTATTTTTCCGGAAGAAATGTAACTGATATATAACAAGATAGATGTGTTCTACAACATGGTAACACCCCTTTCTCTCTACGTCCACCAGGGGACTCAGTTGGTTATTCGCGTGAATCCCCAACTACCAACCAGAAGGTAGTTGGTAATTCGAACTTCGCATGTTTTACCGTCAAAACAGAAAGTATTTATCCGTAATAAATGTTACGGATATATAACAAGATAGATGTGTTCTACAACATGGTAACACCCCCTTCTCCCTACGTCCACCAGGGGACTCAGTTGGTTATTCGCGTGAATCCCCAACTACCAACAAGAAGGTAGTTGGTAATTCGAACTTTGCATGTATTCCTCTCAAAATAGAAAGTATTTTTCAGGAAGAAATCTAACTGATATATAAGAAGATAGATGTGTACTAAAACATGGCAACACCCCCTTCTCCCTGTGTGCACTAGGGGACTCAGTTGGTTATTCGCGTGAATCCCCAACTACCAACCAGAAGGTAGTTGGTAATTCGAACTTTGCATGTTTTCCTCTCAAAAAAGAAAGTATTTTTCCGGCATAAATGTAACGGAAATATAACAAGATAGATGTGTTCTACAACATGGTAACACCCTACGTCCACCAGGGGACTCAGTTGGTTATTCGGGTGAATCCCCAACTACCAACCAAAAGGTAGTTGGTAATTCGAACTTTGCATGTATTCCTCTCAAAATAGAAAGTATTTTTCCGGAAGAAATGTAACGGATATATAACAACATACATGTGTTCTACAACATGGCAACACCCCTTTCTCCCTACGTCCACCAGGGGAATCAGTTGGTTATTCGCGTGAATCCCCAACTACCAACCAGAAGGTAGTTGGTAATTCGAACTTTGCATATATTCCTCTCAAAAAAGAAAGTATTTTTCCGGAAGAAATCTAACTGATATACAACAAGATAGATGTGTTCTACAACATGGTAACACCCCCTTCTCTCTACGTCCACCAGGGGACTCAGTTGGTTATTCGCGTGAATCCCCAACTACCAACCAGAGGGTAGTTGGTAATTCGAACTTTGCATGTTTTCCCATCAAAATAGAAAGCATTTGTCCAGAAGAAATGTAACGGATATATAACAAGATAGATGTGTTCTACAACATAGCAACACCCCCTTCTCCCTATGTGCTCTAGAAGACTCAGTTGGTTATTCGCGTGAATCCCCAACTACCAACCAGAAGGTAGTTGGTAATTCGAACTTTGCATGTTTTCCTGTCATAATAGAAAGTATTTTTCCGGAATAAAATTTACTGATATATAACAAGATAGATGTGTACTACAACATGGTAACACCCCCTTCTCCCTATGTGCACTAGGGGACTCAGTTGGTTATTCGCGTGAATCCCCAACTACCAACCAGAAAGTAGTTGGTAATTCGAACTTTGCATGTATTCCCGTCAATATAGAAAGTATTTTTCAGAAATAAATGTAACTGATATATAACAAGATAGATGTGTTCTACAACATGGTAACACCCCCTTCTCCCTACAAATACCAGGGGACTCAGTTGGTTATTCGCGTGAATCCCCAACTACCAACCAGAAGGTAGTTGGTAATTCGAACTTTGCATGTTTTCCCGACAAAACAGAAAGTATTTATCCGGAAAAATATTAACGAATATATAACAAGATAAATGTGTTCTACAACATGGTAACATTCCCTTTTCACAACGTCCACCAGAGGCCTCAGTTGGTTATTCGCGTGAATCCCCAACTACCAACCAGAAGGTAGTTGGTAATTCGAACTTTGCATGTTTTCCCGTCAAAACAGAAAGTATTTATCCGGAAAAAATTTATCGAATATATAACAAGGTAGATGTGTTCTACAACATGGTAACACCCCCTTCTCCCTACATCAACCAGGGGACTCAGTTGGTTATTCGCGTGAATCCCCAACTACCAACCAGAAGGTAGTTGGTAATTCGAACTTTGCATGTTTTCCCGTCAAAACAGAAAGTATTTATCTGAAATAAATGTTACTAATTTATAACAAGATAGATGTATTCTACAACATGGTAACACTCCCTACATCTACCAGATGACTCAGTTGGTTATTCGCGTGAATCCCCAACTACCAACCAGAAGGTAGTTGGTAATTCGGATTTTGAATGTATTTCAACGAAAACAGCTTTTTTTCAATAATAACTGTAACTGATCTGTAACCAGATAAATGTATTCAACATCATGGTAACACCTCATTTCTCCTACTTCCACCAGGGGACTCAGTTGGTTATTCGCGTGAATCCCCAACTACCTACCAGAAGGTAGTAGGTTATTCAAACTTTGCATGTAATAAGATACTTGTTAATCATTGAATAACAACGGATTACTGCTGAGATATATCATTCATTTTCGAAATAGTGATTATATATGTATCAAATAATTACAACACACTGATATTCGTATTTTTTTCGTACAGGGATTAAAGCAGACATGCTTTACGTCTGTAAAGTATTTACGAGTGCGTTTGATAATATGCAGTACAGCTACATGAGAGAAACAGGGTTGGCAAGCCAAAACTGGGTTTATTGTAAAATGGTTATTGTTGTTGTTGTTATTGTTGTATTGAATTGGAACTAGCGGAACAAAATATTTTTGACTTTTGTTCTTTTCCACGATGTCGTCGGTTAAATTCATACTACATCAACTTAAAAATGGCCTGTGTTACTACTAAATTTCTCATAATCAACACATACTGTCAACACCGTGATAGATGGTTCTTGTCTAAATAACAGCTGTACTTTTATTGTAATCCAGTAAATGTAATGTTTGATTTCCAAACAAATATTAACGCACGTCATTTTTTCTGACGTAAAAGTACATAATTACAAATATTACTTGGAATTAAATGTACATCCAGTTGTTAGTGATAGTAACGTAGTTGAAACATGTAGAACATTTGATTTTAACAAGATATGAAATAATGGTAGTGAGCATTGAAGCCCGTTCATTTCCTTTTCGTGTTGGTACCTTTATATTCATCCAAAAGAAAAGGTTAGTACATGGGAAGTACTAAATGTACACGGACTAGCACTGGACAATCCTAGATCTTAGTCAGACAGACTTCTTTAAAATTCGCAGCACTTTGTGCTCAAATTCTAAAAAGCTCGGCGCTATATAGGTGAAATTTATACTTGATAACGTACTGCGTATTTGAATTATGATTATTGCTCGTGGTGCATGCTCTTTAAAGATGATGCAAATGACAGTAAAACATTTATCTGGAAATATATCCGCTATAGTAATTACTGAAAAAAAACTTCTGTTTTCAGTAAAAAAAAAACATTCAAAATCCGAATAACCAACTACCTTCTGGTTGGTAGTTGGGGATTCACGCGAATAACCAACTGAGTCCCCTGGTGGATGTAGGGAGAAAGGGGTGTTATCATGTTGTAGAACACATCTATCTTGTTATATATCAGTAACATTTCTTCCGGAAAAATACTTTCTATTTTGAGAGGAATACATGCAAAGTTCGAATTACCAACTACCTTCTGGTTGGTAGTTGGGGATTCACGCGAATAACCAACTGAGTGGACGTAGGGAGAAGGGGTGTTACCATGTTGTAGAACACAACTATCTTGTTATATTTCCGTTACATTTCTTCCTGAAAAATACTTTCTTTTTTGAGAGGAAAACATGCAAAGTTCGAATTACCAACTACCTTCTGGTTGGTAGTTGGGGATTCACGCGAATAACCAACTGAGTCCCCTAGTGCACACAGGGAGAAGGGGGTGTTACCATGTTGTAGTACACATCTATCTTGTGATATATTAGTTAGATTTCTTCCTGAAAAAAATACTTTCTACTTTGAGAGGAATACATGCAAAGTTCGAATTACCAACTACCTTATGGTTGGTAGTTGGGGATTCACGCGAATAACCAACTGAGTCCCCTGGTGGACGTAGGGAGAAGGGGTGTTACCATGTTGTAGAACACATCTATCTTGTTATATATCCGTAACATTTATTCCGGAAAAATACTTTCTATTTTGACGGTAAAACATGCGAAGTTCGAATTACCAACTACCTTCTGGTTGGTAGTTGGGGATTCACGCGAATAACCAACTGAGTCCCCTGGTGGACGTAGAGAGAAAGGGGTGTTACCATGTTGTAGAACACATCTATCTTGTTATATATCAGTTACATTTCTTCCGGAAAAAATACTTTCTTTTTTGACGGGAATACATGCAAAGCTCGAATTACCAACTACCTTCTGGTTGGTAGTTGGGGATTCACGTGAATAACCAACTGAGTCCCCAAGTGCACACAGGGAGAAGGGGGTGTTGCCATGTTGTAGAACACATCTATCTTGTTATATATCCGTTACATTTATTCCGGAAAAATACTTTCTATTTTGACGGGAAAACATGCAAAGTTCGAATTACCAACTACCTTCTGGTTGGTAGTTGGGGATTCACGCGAATAACCAACTGAGTCCCCTAGTGCACACAGGGAGAAGGGGGTGTTACCATGTTGTAGTACACATCTATCTTGTGATATATTAGTTAGATTTCTTCCTGAAAAATACTTTCTATTTTGAGAGGAATACATGCAAAGTTCGAATTGTATGTATGTATTTATTTCAGTACCAAGTACCAAGGATAACACAATAAAGAGCAAGCTCTTATTTCCATTGTGGTCCTTTATTTTAGAGAAAGAAGCAGATACAAGGGAATCCGGGTACCAGACCCTAGCTCTTTTACGAATAGACCCCTTGGTTCTTTTCTACGTGCCCGGTGTATAGCACCAATACACGCGAGACTACCTCTGGGTTTCTAACCAGTTCATCTCAGATAGGTGGGAAACACTGAAAAGCGTTTCTGAAATATCCAGTGCCTAGGCCGAGAATCGAACCGGGACCTCCGGATTGGTAGTCCAGAGCGTTAACCAATCGGCCACCACACCACCTATTAATTACCAACTACCTTATGGTTGGTAGTTGGGGATTCACGCGAATAACCAACTGAGTCCCCTGGTGGACGTAGGGAGAAGGGGTGTTACCATGTTGTAGAACACATCTATCTTGTTATATATCCGTAACATTTATTACGGATAAATACTTTCTATTTTGACGGTAAAACATGCGAAGTTCGAATGACCAACTACCTTCTGGTTGGTAGTGAATAACGTGAATAACCAACTGAGTCCCCAAGTGCTCACAGGGAGAAGGGGGTGTTGCTATGTTGTAGAACACATCTATCTTGTTATATATCCGTTACATTTATTCCGGAAAAATACTTTCTATTTTGACGGGAAAACATGCAAAGTTCGAATTACCAACTACCTTCTGGTTGGTAGTTGGGGATTCACGCGAATAACCAACTGAGTCCCCTGGTGGACGTAGGGAGAAGGGGTGTTACCATGTTGTAGAACACAACTATCTTGTTATAATTCCGTTACATTTCTTCCGGAAAAATGATTTCTAATTTGACGTGAAAACATGCAAAGTTCGAATTACCAACTACCTTGTGGTTGGTAGTTGGGGATTCACGCGAATAACCAACTGAGTCCCCAAGTGCACACAGGGAGAAGGGGGTGTTGCCATGTTGTAGAACACATCTATCTTGTTATATATCAGTAACATTTCTTCCTGAAAAATACTTTCTATTTTGAGAGGAATACATGCAAAGTTCGAATTACCAACTACCTTCTGGTTGGTAGTTGGGGATTCACGCGAATAACCAACTGAGTCCCCTGGTGGACGTAGGGAGAAGGGGTGTTACCATGTTGTAGAACACAACTATCTTGTTATATTTCCGTTACATTTCTACCTGAAAAATACTTTCTTTTTTGAGAGGAATACATGCAAAGTTCGAATTACCAACTACCTTCTGGTTGGTAGTTGGGGATTCACGCGAATAACCAACTGATTCCCCTAGTGCACACAGGGAGAAGGGGGTGTTGCCATGTTGTAGTACACATCTATCTTGTTATATATCCGTTACATTTATTCCTGAAAAATACTTTCTTTTTTGAGAGGAAAACATGCAAAGTTCGAATTACCAACTACCTTCTGGTTGGTAGTTGGGGATTCACGCGAATAACCAACTGAGTCCCCTAGTGCACACAGGGAGAAGGGGGTGTTACCATCTTGTAGTACACATCTATCTTGTGATATATTAGTTAGATTTCTTCCTGAAAAATACTTTCTATTTTGAGAGGAATACATGCAAAGTTCGAATTACCAACTACCTTCTGGTTGGTAGTTGGGGATTCACGCGAATAACCAACTGAGTCCCCTGGTGGACGTAGGGAGAAGGAGTGTTACCATGTTGTAGAACACATCTATCTTGTTATATATCCGTAACATTTATTACGGATAAATACTTTCTATTTTGACGGTAAAACATGCGAAGTTCGAATTACCAACTACCTTCTGGTTGGTAGTTGGGGATTCACGCGAATAACCAACTAAGTCCCCTGGTGGACGTAGGGAGAAGGGGGTGTTACCATGTTGTAGAACACATCTATCTTGTTATATATCAGTTACATTTCTTCCGGAAAAATACTTTCTTTTTTTAGAGGAATACATGCAAAGTTCGAATTACCAACTACCTTCTGGTTGGTAGTTGGAGATTCACGCGAATAACCAACTAGGCCCCCTGCTTTATTCTGTGTTAAGGAAGGGGTTTTGTGTGTTTGAACATTTCATTCTGGTGATAGTGTATTGAGTTACCAACTGCCAGCTGTTATATAGTTTGGAATTACTAATAACCAACTACCAACTAGTAGGTAGTTGGTTATTCGAATATCCAACTACCAACTACCTACTACCTACCAAATTGACGCTCATTATTATTTTGGTTAGTTTCCGCTACTACAAGAGTTTTCGCTGCAAGCACACTTTTCGCTGCGAGCAGTCCAGCAGCTCAGCAGACCAGCAGCTCAGCAGTCAAAACATATTTAGCAGCGGAAACTTCAAACTTAAATATTCTGCTCAATTTTATAGAATGTGGTTTTTAAACCCAGCAGAAGCACGATATATGCGTAGATACAATTATTTTATACGTCCCCTTATTTTGATACTTTAAGAGTTTTCGCTGCTAGCAGAATTTTAACTGCCAACAGCCCAGCAGCTCAGCAGATCAGTAGACTACCCGACCAGTAGCCCAGCAGCCAGCAACAGGAGCGCGATATATGCGTATTCAATTATTTTAAACGCCTTTTTTATACTTTATATCATAAATTATTTTCATTAGTTTTCGCCGCTAGCAGGTATGAGAACGGTGAAAACTGGAAGCAGGTTATTTTGTGTAGGGAACTTGCGGACCTACACTATGTGTTTGATTGCTGATTGGCTGAAACTAAGTGGATGCATGCAAAAAAATATTTTGAATTAATCGCTGGATGATAGATCACAAATGAAATATGAAGAGAAAAATCTGGATATGAATTATATTCAAAATATTTGGTATTTGAAAATACTGACATATTTGGTCGGTGACCACTAAAACTGCAACAAAAATGGGGTGGTGTCATTCAGCTCCAAATTACTGGCATAAAGTATTGGATCACATGTATAAATTTTGTTATTTTTATGTGGGACTAGGATGATTCTACAAAGTAAAGTTCATTTCACAGTCGGTGAGATTTTGGGTAGTCGCACCGGAAGAAAACCTTATGATGTAAGTCTATGGAAATGTATTTAGGCGTCTCATACCTAGCAGACTTTTCGCTGCCAGCAGCTCAGCAGACCAGCAACTCAGCAGCAGCTCATCAGCCAAAAGCTATTCAGCAGCGGTAACTTCAAACTTAAAGATTGTGTTGAATTGTATGAACTGGATGTTTTAAATGCGACTGAAGAAACATTTATGCATAGATACAATTATTGCACATGCTCATATTTTGACACAGTAACTTTATAATTATGCGATTTTCACTAGTTTTCGCTGCTAGAAGAACTTATATATCGTGCTAAATTATCAACGCATTCGAGAAAGTTCATTTTGTTTTATTGTCTCTTCCATTCTTACTAGGTCCGTGGATAAATGAAGCAGAATATATTGTAATAGAAATCAAATTAAATAAAACCAGAAGACTTTAAAAAGAAATGCTGCCTATCAAAAACAACTTGTTTGATAAAGATTATCATATCGCTAGTACTTATTGATTATTCACTATTGACACATTTCTTCAATTATCTAAAAATAAAAGTATACAATATCCTCTGAAAAAGAAATGTTTTCTTTCTGCATAAACTGTTTTCGGTCATTTTTCTTTCTGTTATTCGGTCGTTTTCGCTAGTTCTATGCTCCCTGTCTTATTAACTTAGATGGAATTTGTGAACTTGTATAGGACTCGGGGACTCAGTTGAAATTTCTTACCGAAGTATCGAATTCTCGTCAAGCTGGTATAAATTTTCAAAGTTGGGAGCAGCTCACAATGGCCACACCCGAGCACCGCAACAGCCCCGGTGGAGTTCGTACAGGCATCGCATGATGTCCGTGCGGATTTGGAACACCGCGAGGCCCGTAAGAGCTACGACTATCGCAAGAAGTCTTCCGTTCGTACGATAGAGTTGCTGGGCTGCAGGCAGCGAAAAGTCTGTTGCAGCGAAAGTAACGTAAACATATGAATATAAAATATAAAATATCAAAATGAAAGGACGCGTATCTATTGTTTCTACGCATGATTCGTGATTCTGTCGTATTTTTTTAAAAAAACAAACAACATTTCATTCAATATAGCACGATCTTAAACTTTGAAGTTTCGGCTGCTGAACTGCTGGTCTGCTAGTCTGCTAGTCTGCTGGTCTGCTGAGCTGCTGAGTTGCTGGGCTGCTGGCAGCGAAACGTCTGCTTGCATCATCAAAAACTCTTCAAGTAACGGAAACAAATGAATACCGGTATAAGATATAAAATACTAAAATGTATATTTATTGTATCTACGCATAATTTGTGCTTCTGTTGTATTTTAAACATCCTTTTCATTCAATATAGCACAATCTTAGACTTTGAAGTTTCGGCTGCTGATCTGCTGAGCTGCTGAGCTGCTGATCTGCTGAGCTGCTAGTCTGCTGAGCTGCTGAGCTGCTAGTCTGCTGATCTGCTGAGCGGCTGTTCTGCTGAGTTGCTGGGCTGCTGGCAGCGAAAAGTCTGCTTGCATCAAAAACTCTTCAAGTAACGGAAACAAATGAATACCGGTATAAGATATAAAATACCAAAATGTATATTAATTGTATCTACGCATTATTTGTGCTTCTGTTGTATTTTAAACATCCATTTCATTCAATATAGCACAATCTTAAACTTTGAAGTTTCGGCTGCTGATCTGCTGAGCTGCTGGTCTGCTAGTCTGCTGAGCTGCTGAGCTGCTGAGCTGCTGAGCTGCTGGTCTGCTGGTCTGCTGAGCTGCTAGTCTGCTGAGCTGCTTATCTGCTGAGCTGCTGGTCTGCTGAGCGGCTGGTCTGCTGAGTTGCTGGGCTGCTGGCAGCGAAAAGTCTGCTTGCATCAAAAACTCTTCAAGTAACGGAAACAAATGCATACCGGTATAAGATATAAAATACCAAAATGTATATTAATTGTATCTACGCATTATTTGTGCTTCTGTTGTATTTTAAACATCCATTTCATTCAATATAGCACAATCTTAAACTTTGAAGTTTCGGCTGCTGATCTGCTGAGCTGCTGGTCTGCTGAGCTGCTAGTCTGCTGAGCTGCTGGTCTGCTGAGCTGCTGAGCTGCTGGGCTGCTGGTCTGCTGGTCTGCTGAGCTGCTAGTCTGCTGAACTGCTGGTCTGCTGAGCTGCTGGTCTGCTGAGCGGCTGAGCTGAGAGTTGCTGGGCTGCTTGCAGCGAAAAGTCTGCTTGCATCAAAAACTCTTCAAGTAACGGAAACAAATGAATACCGGTATAAGATATAAAATACTAAAATGTATATTAATTGTATCTACGCATAATTTGTGCTTCTGTCGTATTTTAAACACCCATTTCATTCAATATAGCACAATCTTAAACTTTGAAGTTTCGGCTGTTGATCTGCTGAGCTGCTGGTCTGCTGAGCTGCTGGTCTGCTGAGCTGCTAGTCTGCTGAGCTGCTGGTCTGCTGAGCGGCTGGTCTGCTGAGTTGCTGGGCTGCTGGCAGCGAAAAGTCTGTTTGCATCAAAAACTTTTCAAGTAACGGAAACAAATATATACCGGTATAAGATAAAAAATATCAAAATGTATATTAATTGTATATACGCATAATTTGTGCTTCTGTCGTATTTTAAACATCCATTTCATTCAATAAACCACAATCTTAAACTTTGAAGTTTCGGCTGCTGATCTGCTGAGCTGCTGGTCTGCTGAGCTGCTGAGCTGCTAGTCTGCTGAGCTGCTGAGCGGCTGGTCTGCTAGTCTGCTGAGCTGCTAGTCTGCTGAGTTGCTGGACTGCTGGCAGCGGAAAGTATGCTTGCAACGAAAACTCTTCAAGTAACGTAAACTTATGAATATAAGATATAAAATATCAAAATGAAAGGGCGTGTATTTATTGTTTCTACGCATAATTCGTGCTTCTTTCGTATTTTTGGAAAAAAACCATTTCATTCAATATAGCACAATATTAAACTTTGAAGTTCGGCTGCTGAACTGCTAAGCTGCTGGTCTGCTGAGCTGCTAGTCTGATGAGCTGCTGGTCTGCTGAGCTGCTGGTCTGCTGGTTTGCTGAGCGGCTGGTCTGCTGAGTTGCTGGGCTGCTGGCAGCAAAAAGTCTGCTTGCAACGAAAACTCTTCAAGTAACGTAAACTTATGAATATAAAATATCAAAATGAAACGCCGTGTATTTATTGTTTCTTCGCATAATTCGTGCTTCTGTCGTATTTTTGAAAAAATACATTTTATTCAATATAGCACAATATTAAACTTTGAAGTTTCGGCTGCTGAACAGCTGGTCTGCTGGTCTGCTGAGCTGCTGGTCTGCTGAGATGCTGAGTTGTTGGGCTGCTGTCAGCGAAAAGTCTGCTTGCAGCGAAAACTCTTCAAGTAACGGAAACTAATAAAAACCGATATAAGATATAAAATATCAAAATGAAATGGCGTGTATATTAATTGTATCTACGCATTATTCGTGCTTCTGTCGTATTTTAAACATACATTTCATTCAATATAGCTAAGTTCACGCTGCTAGGCTGCTAAATTGCCAGTCTGCCAAGTTCACGCTGCTACACTGCCAGTCTGCCAAGTTCACGCTGCCAGTCTGCTAGTCTGCCAAGTTCACGCTGCTACGCTGTCAGTCTGCCAAGTTCACGCTGCCAGTCTGCTAGTCTGCCAAGTTCACGCTGCTAGGCTGCTACGCTGCCTGTCTGCCAAGTTCACACTTCTACACTGCCAGTCTGCCAGTCTGCCAAGTTCACGCTGCTACGCTGTCAGTCTGCCAAGTTCACGCTGCCAGTCTGCTAGTCTGCCAAGTTCACGCTGCTAGGCTGCTACGCTGCCAGTCTGCCAAGTTCACGCTGCTACACTGCCAGTCTGCCAGTCTGCCAACTTCACGCTGCTACACTGCTACGCTGCCAGTCTGCCAACTTCACGAACATGTGGTTATCTTGGTTAATTTGTAATGCATCCAAGAACAAAATACACGAAGTGATCAACCAGTATGGAAAACGTTATCAGGCACTAGGCAAAATAGAACTAAGCATAATGTCATTTCAAAATCATAAGTCACATTTTGATAACAGGGGGCGCTATGTTCTAGTCGTGTTTTTCCGTAATTTGAATAATTATTTGCCGGAAAGATTATCGTGGATATCCGAATATGTATAATGTTAAAAAAACAAACAGATTTCCACTTTCATTTTCACTATATTTATATAATGTCAAATCCTTCTTTAACACTCCTGCCCCTCAGTTACAACACATAACATAACTCCTGCATGGGAAAGCTGGATGCTAAAAAACGGCAATTTCCCCTTCCATTCCGAGTTCCCCAACGGTGTGAAGGCAATGATTGCAATTGACTAGTGCAGACTGGCGCAATAGCACTTCCGACGGTATACTACTCTACTATGCCCCAAAAACCTATTGAAGTAAATCCTGGGTGAGAAAATACCAAGGTCCCTCCTGGGGCTCAAACCCCGGACCTCGTGATCTGAAGGCGGACACTCAACCACGTTGCTAAAGGGTTAACCCAACAGCAAGGCTGTTGGAAGTGGCCTATAAACCTACAATCACTACACTTTTCCCTCTTTTAGTTTTCAGAGCTAGACAGCTCTCCAGATTGACCATCCATGCTCCCCGAATGAGTCCGTCAAACACTTCTGACACCATTAAAGTAAATCCTGGGTGAGAAATTCCAAGGTCCCTCCTGGGGCTCAAACCCCGGACCTCGTGATCTGAAGGCGGACACTCAACCACGTCGCTAAAGGGTTAACCCAACAGCACGGCTGTTGGAAGTGGCCTATAAACCTACAATCACTACACTTCTCCCTCTTTTACTTTTCAGAGCTAGACAGCTCTCCAGATTAGTTTATACTAATTTAATTTAGCTCGATTGTGAAGAAAGCTTGTAGCTTATCGAGTCACTCTCGAGTCCGCTTCCTGGAAAAACCAGTACTGGTGTCATATGAGGAGGTACGGTCGTGACCTTGGTGGGGCTCGAACCCGCAACCTCCGGGATGAGCGGCCGACACCTAAACCTTTACACTCCAGATTGACCCTCCATGCTCCCCGAATGAGTCCGTCAAACACTTCCGACACCATTAAAGTAAATCCTGGATGAGAAAATACCAAGGTCCCTCCTGGGGCTCGAACCCCGGACCTTGTGACCTGAAGGCGAACACTCAACCACGTCGCTAAAGGGTTATAACCCAACAGCAAGGCTGTTGGAAGTGGCCTATAAACCTACAATCACTACACTATTTACAACAGAGACAAAACATAACTTGTATTGGTCTTGTAGAATCTTCTCCAGTTCTAGTACTCGTCTTCTACGTCAATTTTTTATTCCGCTTATAATAACGATGCCGATTAAATTTTGTCAGTAGTATAGAAGAGACATCGAGAAAATTTTTAAAAGGCGATGTATTTCTTCCAATAATAAGAATATTGTCTGTAAATAAAGCTTGAAAGCTACATAAAACTTACCAGTTCAGGTTGCAATTAATAGAGTAATTGAAACAAAGGGACACAACTGATGGGAAACGGTTTAGGCAACAGCTAATTTAAGTCCGTCTTTCGCGAACGTGCGCCCCCTGGTATCAAAATGTGATGTGCAAATTTGCAATTAACATTATGCTTACTTTCAACTTGCTTAGTGGCTTATTGCATCTTTCATTTTGTGTGGTCACATCGTGTGTTTTGTTCTAGGAGCATTATAACTGTGCAATGTTGAAATATCAAAGCTTATATACAGTCCCGGCATGTTTAAATATTTAATTACGCTACATTGCATTGTCATTCAGCCATATAGACATCAGGGACTAAACACCAAACAAGTTGTAACTTCCAGCAATCATGGTATCATTGTCAACACGCGTGATGAAAGTGCAAGCATGCATAGTGACTGTACCAATAAGCACAATAGCAGTGTCACTGAGTAAATTGTAACAGTAAGCAGGCATTGTGTAATTGTCAACAAGCGTGATGAAAGTGCAAGCATGCATAGTGACTGTACCAATAAGCACAATAGCAGTGTCAATGAGTAAATTGTAACAGTAAGCAGGCATTGTGTAATTTTTACCTCAATATCATTCCATAGAAAACAAATCCGTCAGATTTATTGGAAAAAAACTTTATATAGACGGTACAGAGTATGAACCGGATATGGAGCAAGAATAGAGAGGTCATGAAGAGCCCTCCTTAAACATCTTAAGTTGGAACGTGAACGGCCTTAAACGCAAAATTAACGATCCAGATTTCATTCAATTATTACAGGAATACGATCTAGTGTTTTTGAATGAGACATGGCTCTCAGATAGAGATAACATTACCTATGACATAGAAAACTTTTTCTCTAAACATTTATACGGAAATAAATCTGTAAATACAAAGCGAGGACGCTTTAGTGGAGGTATAACTTTCTATTGCAGAAACTATCTTAAACCATATGTAAATATAGTTGAGAAAAATCAACAAGGTTTAATCTGGGTCAAGATATCTAAAGAATTGTTCTCTTTCAATGATGATGTATATATTTGTCATGTATATGTACCCCCGAGTGGTTCTCGAATTGCTGCGTCTCCAGACTTTGATATTTTTGAACAACTTGAGTTAAATATAGATAGATTTAATAACTTAGGTAAGGTATATATATCCGGAGACCTAAACAGCAGAACCTCCGATTTTTTAGATCATATCATCTTTGACAGGTACATCGACAATGATCTATACATGTATACTAGTTTTGACATACCCACCCGTGTAAACAAAGACCACGTGCTAGATGGCTACGGGCGCCGCCTACTTGAAATTTGCCAAACAACTGGGCTTGTAATAGCCAATGGTCGTCTGCTAGGAGATCACGGGGAAGGTCAATTTACATATTGTTCGCATAATGGCCAAAGTACCGTGGACTACATTTTATTAAATGCCCACGACTTTGATACCCTCACATCGTTTAATATTTTACAGTTTAATGAACATTCATATCATGCACCTTTGCATTTTGGTATACGTACAGTAAAGCATCATGAAACGGGCGTTAACGCGGAGGAATACACGCACGAACGCGTAAGAAAAATAATATGGGAAAATGACAGGTGTAACGACTTTATAAATAGGCTCATGAATATTAATAATACGATACAGCGATTGACCACTCAAGCGAGTACAGAGACCGTGGATCAGGTAGTAAATGAATTTACACAGGTGTTATATGACTGTGCATTCAACACATTCGGTAGAACGTACAGTATAAATAATACACAACTTAACACGGATTATAGAAAAAAAAGCAAATGGTTTAATAATGATTGTTTCAATGCGAAAAAGGAATTTAAATCGGCGCGTAACATTTTTAATAGAGACAAAACTGATACCTCACGAAACAACTTTGTGCGCTCGCGAACAAAATACAATAAAATTAAAAGAAAGGCGAAGAAAATTTTTAGACAGGCGGAAGGTAAACGCATAAATAATTTGGCAAAAAACAACCTCGACAATTCTGGAAAAATGTTAAGTCTAAGTCGAAAAATAAGCAGATAAATGCTGACAGTCTAACAGAGGATCTTCACAGCCATTTTAAGGATCTTTACGGCGAAACTCGACAGAATCAAAACGCGGACGAATTACCAGGAATTGTTATTGACGACGAATTCGATACTAACTTTACAGAAACGGAATTGAGATCTGCCGTATTTTCGCAGAATAATAACAAGTCTCCGGGTACCGATAATTTAATGGGCGAAGTTTTCAAATCGGCTTACGATGTTATTGCGCCATTTCTTCTCGCACTTTATAATAGAATCTTCAATAACGGGGAATACCCTAAAATTTGGGGAGAAGGAATCATAACTCCTATTTTCAAAAAAGGTGATCCGAATGATGCCAAAAATTACAGGGGTATAACCCTTATCAATATACTTGCTAAAATATACTCACAGCTACTATTAAACAGACTTATAAAATGGTCAGAAAGGCACGAGAAAATAATCCCCAATCAATTTGGATTCCAAAAAGGAAAATCTATTCTAGACTGCATTTTTATACTCCATTCAGTTATCTCAAAGGTTCTTACTTCTGGTAATAAGTTATACGCTATATTTATTGATTATGAGAAGTGCTTTGATAAAATCGATCGCATTCCTGTGGCAGAAACTCCTTGCAGAAAATGTTAGTAGTAAAATGGTAAAAGCCATCAAGACAATGTACTCCACAGTTAGGTCCTGCGTTCGATACAAATCCTCCTCGTCCGAGTTCTTCGATTCTGAAATGGGTTTAAAACAAGGATGCCCAAGTTCACCTCTACTTTTCATGTTTTTCGTAAACGACATGTTAGAAAGTATTAATTCCGATCTGGAAGGCATTTTCACTGAAAATGAGCTGAAGTTATTCATTCTCCTATATGCAGACGATCAAGTTATTTTTGCCAAATCTCCAGATATATTACAATTCATCTTAAACGATATTGAAAACTACTGTAATCGATGGGGCCTAAAAATTAATGTATCGAAAACTAAAGCCATGATTTTTGAAAAAGGAAGACACTCCGCATATAACTTTTACATATACAACCAGTTAATTGAAACAGTTAGTTCATTCAAGTACTTAGGAATAACTTTTTTTAAGAACGGTAATTGGTACCGAACACAAAAATGCATAGCTCAGCACGCTTCAGTGGCTTTATATAATTTGTTTAGTATCTTAAATGAAATAGAATTACCTGTCAAACAGACATGCTACTTATTTGATACATTGGTTTCTTCTGTTTTAAATTTTGGATCAGAGGTTTGGGGACTACATAAAGCCACAGACGTTGAACTTGTTCACACAAAATTCTTAAGACGTACCCTTGGTACAAAAAGGACAACAAACCTTGAGGCACTGTATGGAGAACTAGGCCGACTACCTATGTATATTCACAGAAAGATTAATATGATTAAGTTTTGGGTGAAACTGATTAAATATAATGAATCATCACTTGTCAAGAAACTATATTTTATGTTAAAATCAGATATAGAACGTGGCAATTCATATAATGGCGCGAACTGGGCTTTTCAGATCAAACACATTTTACAGGACCATGGATATAATTATATTTGGGATCAGCAATTCGAACTTGGGTCAATACCTTTCGAATCAATAAAACAGAGAATAATTGATGTATATTTACAAAGATGGTACTCAAATATTAATAATTCAGATCGTTTGGAAACATATTGTATTTTTAAGCATGCCTTTGAGATGGAAAGATATCTAAATGTAATAAGCGACAGTAAATATAGATTTGCCCTGGCGAGATTCAGAACCTCATCCCACGATCTTCACATAGAAGCTGGCCGTTATACTAATACCCCTAGACAGCAAAGGGTCTGTTTGTCATGCAGTATGAATTTACCGGAAACAGAATATCATTTTCTTCTAGTTTGCCCAAAATATCGCGAGTTAAGAAAAAAACACTTTAAAACTTATTATTGTCACTGGCCAAATATTCTGAAATTTGAACAGTTTCTGTCATCCAAATCTAAAAGTCTTATTTTTAGTTTGTCAAAATACATATACTTCGCTATGAAATTGAGAATTACATAGAGTTATACACATTTTTACAGATAGACTATACCGTACATTATTGAAATGCACGAATAACGTAACATGTCATTTTTTTTCTTATTATGAAATACTCTGTTGCGATATATGCATTGGTTGCGAATTCTTGTCATCTCTTTAGAATACACATGGCTCGATTAAAGGGAGGCTAATTACCGAAAAACCCATGCTTATCAATAACTGGATTATCTCCCATCAAACAGACGATAAGTGTACCTCTATCGCATACAAACTTAAACTTAAAAAGCCTTGGTACCGAAGAGACGACAAGCTTTCGTTATATTTTAATGAATATAACAACAACACACTTTATACTTTAAATTGCTCTTTTGCAAATTGTCTTACTATATATCTATACCACTTTATTTGTTATTATTATGTATAGGTTAAAAGCATTGTAATTATGCTTAATACCGAATAAACTTTGGAATTGGAATTGGAATTTAATTAAGAAATAATCTATGGCTTGGAGTGCTTTATCGAAATTGAAGCATTCCCCGGAGGTGATGTGCCTGGCGAAATAATTCACGAGGGCGAAGCCCGAGTGAGTTATTACGCAGGCACATTACCGACGGGAAATGCTCAAATTTCGATAAAGCACTCCAAGACATAGATTATTTCGATTCTTAGAAGCCGGTTTTTTGAAAACTATCGTAACTACTACGGACCTTTTTTCAGTTCGGCGGTAATGTGTAAAACAGCATAAATAGTAGCTGTTGGAATTCACTCCCCTATTCGGGCAACCATTCAAGATATCAATTATAACTATGTTATACAAACTTATTTTAGTTTAATCATCTAATACATAAAATATAAAAAAGAAATACCTGACTGACATTATGCAGAAGACGTCAGATTCAGAACCTAACAAAGCAGCCAATCGATATAAATGCGTACCGTTAATTTGAACTGTACAACGTTTTAACGCGGAGTTATGACGTCAGTGTGATGACGTCAACGTTTTCATTCATTGTTTTGTCTCCCGGAATCAAAACATTGTATGACGTCAATCCTGAATTTTCTTAGGCTTTTTAAAGGAAAACAAGGTGAAGGTATTCTAAGGCTTACTTGACGCAATCAAAAATAATATTTAGGTTCTTAAACACAACTATTTCATGCGCCTGATGTATTTATACAGATATTATTTCTATTTCTCTAATTTATTTTCTGCGAGGGAGTAAATTAGAAAAGTCGGAAGGAGCTACTTCCTTGTCCGAAACTCCGCCTTCTTTTCCGAGTGCTTTAATCATATTAATGCACTCGAATTGACTATAGAAATATACCGTAGGCATATTAGAATATATATTATAAGGTTCACTCCTACGTTTTTATCAATACCTAATATATCAATAATAAATGTTAGTCATATATAGTGAACATCTATCAACACAAATTAAAACAGATACATTTAAATATGTGACTTGAAATAGCTGCACATGATTTTGTGTCGTGTGTGGAAGACTGTTTCATTCTTGCCACCGCCCAAGAAATTGATTTCTTTTATTAGAAGATGTAAAAGTCATTTTATCAAATAATGTTGAAAATGAGTGTCCTTAAGATCAAAGCTTGTTTTCACAATACACAAAAGGTTAATCAACAACTTAAGGTCTAGAATGAACACATTTAGATGCATTCCCATATTACAACTTAAGGTCTAGAATGAACACATTTAGATTCATTCCCATATTACAAGATTCAGGAATATTACAGTTTTTGAGTTCCGTGATCTATCTGTTAATATTGACAACAATTACTATCACTAAATTTGTGAATATATGACCCACATTAAATTCATATATAAACACGCCTTTTTAAGAAATTGTGTTCTCCACTTAAAACTGTTTAAGTACATCTCTGGTACCTCTTTTGACAATGAACGAAAACATACATTAAACAATACTATTATGCAAGACCAAATACTCTTTCGAAATTTTAGAAAACTGCTTACAATATATTATAAACACTGGCACCAGAGTACTGAACTGCCCTGTAATTTTAACAAAATACAAAAAAATAAATACCTGAATAACACCTTATCATGAAAAAATACACAAAAAATGGTAAAACGTCATTTTCTGACAAACCCCCGTATCCACTGTTCTATATCATTCACATGGTGTTGAACGTTTTCGGCAGGGGGTCCGGTCACCGCTCTTTTTGTAAACATTCAAGCAAGCAACTGAAGATCAACAGCGGTCGCGTTTAACAGACAATATATTTATCTACCAAACTGGTAAGTTACACTTTTTAAAAAGCTACCGTTTCTATAAAATTCTTCAAGAATATTGAGCTTTTATTTCCAATTAATTTTTCCTACTAGTTATACCAAAATATACCAGAATTCATAGCGTTTATGGAACAAAGGGTCAGGTCACAAGTTCTACCAACATTCATTTCTTTACATTTACCAATTACATTAATTGGCAACCATGATTTGAATTGTTAGCCACTTTAATAACTCATGTCAGGCTAAACTATTTCAGAAATAATCATTCTTCTCAAAGACATTTTAAGTTATTTGACTAGGATATATTTTTTTACTGATTTTCTCTATATGTAATGTGAATGAAACTGTTAAACAGATCGTTAATTTGTGGTTATTACTATGGCAATTTTTATTATTCTAGGAGTATAAATAACTGGAGTATTTTCCTGTTTGAAATACAACTGCAGAAAAACGAGTGAATGTTAAAAATTGTATTTTCTTAGATTCACCTGGGTGGTCTTTTTGTCCTACTTTCGCTTTATTGCATGTTGTAAACAGTAAAAATATACGTTGCACATTATTGGAAGTGAATTTCTTTCAGCATAATCAAATATAGGCATGTTTATTCATATACAACCTTTTTACTGCCTCTTTCTGTGATATTTCTGGAAAGAAAACTGGAAAACCTACTTTCGTTTTTGAAAATGCAAAATATAATTTTTAAATTCTTTTGTTAAACTAAAATTTTCAACACAATATGGTCACATTCGATGCAGTATGTCATATTTTCCTTCTGAGAAGACGCCCGTTACAATTCCAAATATAAAAGAAAATTCGATTAGGTGTTAGTAATGGACCTTTAAATTTTCTACCATATATTTCTGTATGTCCGAGAATCAATAAGGTGTCATTCAATGTTAAGTACATCTTTTGACAAAAGTAGAATATGTTATTACAAAATTCTCAAGGATATGAAATTGAAAGATTTTTCTCCTTACCTCTATACAGTCTTTGATAAATAAATAAAGCAGTACTTAAGGGTGCTATGCACCTTGATATACTGAATTAACGTCTGCTGTGAACAATCCAGATATATTTTAGGTTGGCAATACTTTTGATAACTTTCCTCACAATCGAAATAGAAACACAGCAAATAATGTCCCCAAACCACTTTTCAGTTGTGGGCCAATGTCAAGGTTATAATTGAGTCTTTGGTGTTTTACCTGAAACGAAGACGCAAGGTTGTCAGTTAAATATCAAATGTAAACCTCTGTATCAAAATGAAAGTTATTGTATGACATATAAGTTGATATATGTCATTGATACCTCAGTACAAGGTATTCCTATAAATTAAAGTACACAGAATTTTGTATCTTTGAGATTTTTTATATTGACAAAAGAGTGACATTCCTGTAATAGGTATGTTCTGAATTTCTCCAGTATTTGACCTAACACACCGTAGTTTATTGAGGTGCAATCCTGATATCTTATCTACATCTCTCATCAAAGGACATAAATTCGACATGGCATGATGTTCAAACTGAAATGTACGTAATTTACCTAATATCAGCTAGACTAGTGTAGCATATAATGATTAATTTCTTTTTCTAGCTCTTTTTTCTCCACAGTAATCTTATTTCTTTATTAAAATCTTATTGCTCGTCTTTTTTTTATTTGTTTAGTTTCAGTTGTGGTAGTGATTTCAATTCTACACTTCTCCACGTTTGGAGGTATGTGGGATGTGATTACGTCTAAATAACTCCAATAAAAGACAATATAACTGCTAAGGGCCCGGTATCGTATAGTTATCCTAGATACAATGTAAATAATGCTCTTTTTACTGAACACTCTTCAGACAAACAAATATTACTCACTACATGTAAGTACTTAGTGATTTTCATTATAAGGACAGTATAATCTGATAGTCAAATGTTCATGACGTATAAATAATAAGTAGTACTAATTTGTTTTCATTGTATTTGCATAAAAATGCTAAATTGTAAAATCATAATTCACATTTCTATTAGCTTACATTTGATAAACTATTTAGTATAAGGTTAGGATATGTTTGGCATTGTTAAAAGATACATGTATACTTGCCAGAACTAGATGTAGACTATATATACATTATTCTATAGGACGCAATGGACGTACCTCGTACAGAAACTAGTGCATTTATACTCAGTCTGTATATATGTAGACTGTTTAGATTGTTACACTTGCACAAATGTCAAGGGAACTCTGGAGTGTCCTAAAACAACAACATGCAAAGCTGGAGAGGTATGTACAGTTCTTTATAATCTATGATTTAATTTTATAAATAACTAATAAATGATCAGTAAAAAGCTCAAAGATCTTATTGTCTTTATCAATTGATTTACACAAAGGAATTTCGACGTCGACACATATGTGCTCTTATGACATCACAAAATGACAATGAAAATGCTTTCACTGTACGCTTTAAAAATTGTATGTAGTATGGTTTTACTCATTTGTAGAGTACGTTAAGTCTTCATCAAATAACGAATCAATGACTGTTCGACAATATTTTTCCAGGCTTGTTTCGCAGAACATGTACACACTGCAAACGGAGTTCTTCTCTCATATGGCTGCAGACCTGCCGCCGTGAGGTTTGTTTGTGATATGATTCTATATTTTATTAAAATAAGCATAATTACTTGTACTTAGACCTGTTGTTATATTTTACAGATAGCATATCTGTTTTACTACATGATATTTTCAACTACGATTAACATAGAAATGCTTAAAAACATTTTATTAATCGTTATTTTATATCGCGTTGGTTTGACATATTTAGGTAGGTTCTACGACTTTACCTTCCCCTTCAACACCTCCCCCAACAACTGCTATAGCGTCAGGATCAATTGTTGGACGATCTGTTGCCTCGACCGGAAGCTCACCAGCCTGCTCTGAATGCTGCCTCGAACACAATTGCAACAGACAACTTTGCCAACACTCGTGTAGGTTTGACTTGATTTGTATTAAGATAGAGAAAATCATTCTGATAACAAAGGAAGAATTACTAGGCAGATGTATACTACTTTATTCGGTATGTTTGATTTATCAAAAAGATTTGTTTTATATGGAGCTTATATAAACGTTTATTCTTATTAGTTTCCGGGCTGAAAGTTGAAAACATTTAACGTGTTGTGCATGTATTTGCTGATCATCTAAAGGCAAAATATGAATACCTGGAAGTACCTGCAGGTTCGTACGTAGTTGTATCTTTCTAAGGCTTGCATGCTTTCTTTAAAATCTTTTTTTTGAATTTTCAGATCCCCGATGCAAAGACAGCCCCGAAACTAACTGTGCCCACATTGGTGCATTATTGAACCTTTGCACAGACACACAGCACGCCAAAACGGTTTGTCGTAGATTTTGCGGACTCTGCTCTTACTGTACGTGTATGGCGATACAAAATGTTTGTCTTCAAAATCAGTTTACAATTTATTGAAAACCGAGCTGTTAATTGGTAGAAATAATGAAAACTGTTTCTCGACTACGTGTAGTTACATGATGAGTTTTGCCTTGAGAACATTCATAGCAGGTTAAGATTACTTAGTAATGAGCAATCTAGCTAAAACAAATAATGCAAACTAAGTAAGTATCTAAAACTGCGACAAAGAACATTCGTTCTCGACGATTTCGACGACTTTCTTTCCGTAAATGTTCCGATTGTCACGTGTTGTTTGCTCGCTGTATGTCGCTGAATATTCGCGTGCTTCTAAAATCTCCGGAAACGCCAACGTCTATAATCAAATGGATTATACAGATCATTTTCAAGTGAATCAGATAGAAATTCCGCGTGCAGTTTGAATGTAAAACGCACAATTTTACACTTTAAAAAAATTAGAAATGAAGAAACCTGGTCAGAATGTATGGTCATGAAAATTACCAAGCACTATATCTGGATAAACTCATGTAGTTAAAATCGGTGTGGAAACATTTTGAAATACAATGTATTCCCTGTCTTAAGTCTTTTAATCTGTACTTGACTGTTGGACAAATACTTTATTCATCTGCCGAAAGCAGTCCGGATCTCTGGTCGATTTCGCTTATTTTTATCTTTGTGATCTTTTGTTTTCTTCGACTAGCTACTGCTGTGATATTAGTTTATATTTTTTTTTGCATCAAATTTGAACATTTAGAATATTTTAGACGACGGATTCTGGTCTAGCTGGTTATCATGGTCTGGATGCTCCGTCACGTGCGGGAGTGGATCACAGACACGTAACCGATCATGTACAGAACCTATTCCATCAGGCGGTGGACGTGATTGTATCGGACCCTCACTGGAAACAAAGACGTGCACCTCACAGTCATGTCCAGGCAATATTAATTATCTAATTCAAATTGGGCAAGATCAAAAGCTATCAGGCGAAAATCAGAAGATTTCAGTTCCAACCTACATGGGAATAAATGCACGTTGAAAAAGTTGGAATGGACATTTTTGTAATGTATTTTCTGACAAAAACATCAATCGATTAATCATCCTTATTTTTAAAAGTCCATAAACATTCGTCAAATGCTACAGAGGTCGGGGCAGGGGATCAAACTAATTTAAAGCTAACTTATCTATATAACTTTTATGTAACTTTTCTCTCGTATGCTTTTCATTTCGTTTTTGTTTTCTCGATTCAAATTTTTCTTTAAGTCTTATGTAGATGCATTTTATATGAATATTATTGCTATTACATGTTACAACAAACAGTCTTGTTGTATGTTGTGTGAAATGTTGCGAATATATGCATCTAATAATAACTATATGAAGATTGAAAAAAAAAGAAAAAAAAGTTGCTTACTGTTTTCACAGTGCACGGAGGTCTTCTTGGTCTGTCTGGGGCAGTTGCAGTGAGACTTGCGGTATCGGGTTGCAAAGAAGAGACAGAGCATGCTCGAATCCCTACCCGGATAAATGTGGCGACCATTGCTATGGTGACGCCAAAGAATACAAAATATGTAGAGCGGATGGATGTCCAGGTTTGGCGTTCATTAGAAGTTTGTTATTATCTAAAACTAATATCTGAAAATGAATGTTAGAAAATTTAAAAGAATTGGAATATAGAATAAGTATTGTTCATAAAAACCAAAGCTGTATTTTACTATTTATTTATGTTTCTTTTTTTATTGATATCTTAACCCTTTTCTTTCAAGCTATAAATGGGGGTTGGGGGCAATGGTCAGATTGGACGAGTTGTACTCAAACTTGTCGGTTCGGAGTTTAATCCCGACATCGGAACTGTAACAATCCGGAACCATCTAACGGAGGCAAAGTGTGTAGTGGTAGTTATTTCGAAGTAACAGAATGTAACAATGAGTACTGTCAATGTAAGTGTTTGAAATTGTTGACGTAAACATTATGACAGGAGAAAATACAGTTTTGCAGCCGTTATAAATTTAATTTTGTTGCGCAAGAACTGTAGTTAAGTGCCGATGTACAAGATACGAGTTTAATCCATTCGTGCCTTTTATCAATTAAAATATAAAAAAATGCTTTTATAAATTGCTACGCCTCGAAACAGACGACAAACACAATATCGTCTGATTAAAATTTAAGTTGTTAACATTTACGATCACAATTCGTCAAAACACTCCTATTTGAAGAAATAGACTCGATCAAATTAGAAGGCAGGAGATGCTATTGTGTTAATCTAGGTAAACAATGTATTAATTGGTTAAAACATGAGCATGTTGAATTAAAACATTTCTGCAGTCTTGGCATGCGTTTTTTTAAGGAGATTAGTTTATCTCTGAAAATATATAGTGCATACGTTTCAAAAATGCTGTTTTCTTTTTAAAGTGAGAGACGGACATTGGAGTTCGTGGACACGTAATGGTCCGTGTTACTACCCTGGTTTTAGTTCATCCCGATGATGGTGACGTTTGTCCTGGAAGCAATTGGGATAATAATCCTTGTTGAATTAAAAAATAGATATGAAATACTGATATTATATAAATATCAACACTTCTGTTTCTACTGTGCGGAGAAAACAATATTCACCTGATCACTGTGAATCCCCCTTTGTTGAAAGTCATAGGTCAAAGGCAAAATCTGCTGAAATCCAGTCAAGGTTACCATTTTCCGACAATGCTAGCGACTTTGTGAATATTGAGAAATTTGTTTCCTGTTATTAGACAGTTAGGAATACCTGTCAGTGAATGGTTTTAAAAGTTTGTCACTGTAAGCGACAGGCGATGGCCAGACATTTTACAAACGTTATGTAAACAACATGGGAGGGCTTTCCTTGAAGACATTGGCTAGTCTACAGACTACACACACCTTGCCGACAAGTTCAGCCCGATCACTGCCTCCATTAATTGAAAAATGGTGTTAAGAACTTTGTATTGAGGTGACCTTGTTTCTGGTCAATCCGATAGGAAGTGTTTTTGTCTAGTTGCACAGATTATCAATATTGAGGTTGATCTCACATGTTTAGCCTAATTAATTTGGCGTTTCAGTGTGACCCCTTTCACAGATCTGATATTTTATAACTGTCACACCTCTACGCCTAATTTTAAAGTGCTCATAACTGGGCAGAAATCCGACGAGAGGAATGACCCCGTTTGTAATGAATTTTTAAAGTATCCCCGATATATATCACATTTAAACTTTGTGTGCGACAAGAAAAAACATTTATCTTGAAGGAAATAACATTACTTTACTGATGAAATGTATTCATAATTAAAGATTTGACGACGAAACTGTTACCACTGTTTTCTTGTATATAACGCAAATAAACCGGTGCAGCGGTAATTTTCAGCACTGCCGATTACGCACACACTGTGTATAACCGTGCAGTCAACCGATTACGCCAGCGCGCACATATGATTGACTTACCGATGCTTCTCATTTGGAATGCACGATTTATAACGCATAGCGTAATTTGTGTTTATTTCTTCTCACATGAAAACAAAGAATGCATACTGAACAAAAATATGTACATATAGCGTATTATACATTTTCATTGACATTGTTGCTGTTATGTTGTTGTCGGTAGTGTAATCTGGTCACCGAAAGTGATAAGTAATTTCAAGTATATCATTGATATTCGAAAAAGGTGATTCCTCGGCTCTTATAGCTGATCTCTAGGCGTCTTTAATTCTAAAATGTACAAAATCCTTTAATACCTTATAACAATGTTATTAAATATATAATAAAATCATAATAATGAAGACTTTATTTATAGTGGATAACATATTTGGTGCAAGAACAATTTTCAATTAAATAATACTTCTTTGTCTTCATAGTTCTAGCATTCTTCTAATTGGAAAAAATGTCGTTTTCGGGCTTTTTAGAATATTTATTTTATGCTAACTAATAGAAATTAGTAGTGATCTGTCAGTGGAAAATAGTGATAACATATTTCTCATATCAGTCACAGTGTGGGTGATCAAGGTCTGACGGACTTTCATCTTTTCTGTATATAAATAATCTGGATTAAGTTATAATAGTTAGCATAAAATAAAAAGGAAAGTGATTTGTTTTGGGTATAAATAAAATGTATCTCAACTCAAACTGACAAAATTTCGCATTTTCAATTGCGTTCAGCATTCGTGAAAATTTCAAATTTGTATCACTTTTCATTCAGATATTTTCCATATGCACCTCAAACAAACAAGTGTCCTCTATTAATTAATTGCTCAAACCAAACACTTGTATAATGTATATAAAATTTTGATAATTATTGATGTGGTTAGAGTAGTCTTAAAATGTGATTCAATTTATTAATAAACCCATTGAACATATCAAATTATTTATGACAACCATATTTAACAGTTGACTGAATAAGTGATTAAAAAAAGTCAACATTCCCGCTTCGGCGATCTAAAAAAATATCGCAATTTTCAACTATTGATATTATTAGTTTCTTATATGAGCACGAGGTTCAGATCAAAATATCCGTCACTGAGGGTGACTGTTTTGGCGGGAACGAGGCTCTGCCGAGTTCCCGCGAAACAGTTACCCGAAGTGACGGATATTTTGATCTGAACCAAGTATATCATGGAAGAAACTTTTTCTTGCATACCGTCTTGCACTTTGAAATAGATATTTAAAAACAAACGAAATGATGCATTTTAATATAAAAACAAACGTTCTTTAGATGCTATGTTTGGGAAAGTGACGTCACATTGTTTATAACGTTACGTCATAAGTAATTCACGTAAGTCGTCTTACACGGGGGGTGTAAGATGAGATTTTCCAGCACTGGTAAAAACTGCAGATATCCCCATCTGGTATGCAAGAATAAAATATCTGCACAAAAATATGCTGAATTTTATATAAAAAAATGTGTTTCCATAAAAATCATTAGCTTTTAAAAGCCTGTATCAATTTATATAGATCGTTATGATCTACAAGAATTTGTGTGCACAAACCTCGTAAGTATAATGTTCATTTTCATCTAAATCTGGCTCTCAATACATTAGAACCACTTTAAATATGTCGCCTTTTGGACTTCATGTCAACCATACAAAGACACTCGCGCAATAAGATGCATTTTTATGTAACATTCATTTTTTAAGACAACAGAGAAAAGTGTAGATCTAACTATCTCGTACATTAGAAAATTCAAATCACAAAGAAATTTAGTGAACTCACGTGAGGGTCAATATATCATATAGGTATAAATCAACATATATAAATATATTTCAATAATTTAAACTTATGTCACTTTCGGTGTGTTCACCTCTTTATACGCCGTGCGTGCTAGTCGATAATATACTGCGGCTGCCGGTTGTACCCAGTTGAATACGTAGTGACGTAATACAATTCCCATGATTCTTTAAAAATGGCCGCTGTATACATGTACGATGAATATTTCGGATTTAAGTGGTTGGTGTTCGTGTGTAAATAGGTAAATTGAGCTGGGATCTGCGTTAGTGTCACCATTTACCTTTGTTTTATCATGTAATAATGAAACTATATCGAAATACTGGATTATAGCGCGGTGGTTAGTGCCCAACGAACAGTGTATTTGGGGTGCATGCCTACTATATGTGACTTCAAAGTGAGACGTAGAAGGTGAACAACTATAAAATATCAGCCTATAAATTCGGTTTGCCTTCGAAGTCGAAATAGTTAGACTATCACATGTTATGTTCAAATTGGTGTTAAGATACTTCCATTTGATTATAGAAATCCTGATAAAGACTTTCATGAGTTCATTAACCAATACGCAATCAAGCCTCTAATATTCGAGACAATGACGGCAAATCCAATTTTCATAGCATATGGCATTGTTGCACACATTCATTCATTCATTCATTCACTATCATGAACAAATTTAGAGCGGGTGCATAAATTAAACATCCTAAGGGGACTCACTGGTGAGGTTTTGAAGTTTTGAACTTCCCGAAAGTTTCATTTGTTATGTTTAAAAAAATATAGTTAAACTGAAAATAAAAAAAAACAATTATGCAGTAAGAAACTTTAGGCACAATAGGGCTATTTTAGTGCAAAAATATTTTTTGAGAAAAAAAATTTGACATCATATTTTGTGGTTAAAATTGACACATTTTGACATATGCCAAAATATATTGCTCAAAAACTGTTTAAGATTCTTAAATTAAAATTTTACAACAAATGGAATTTTCAGCATATCAGAACTTAATAACAAGTTCCTGTTACAATTGTTTGCTACAGACTATGTCGTTATACCTCAAAGCTCATCGAAATCTATATCCTTTTTCACGAAAAAATGATTTATCAAAAATAGAAAAAAACCTGATTTTTAGTAAAGTGTGTGGGATAACGCTTAGGACCCTCAGGTGTTGACACAACTACCGCAATCCCTAATCTATCATCCTAAAGCATGACATATTACATTAGAAAAGATGCAAATTGATACCTATTCTGACAAAAAACATACTACAGTCATACAAGTTCACCATACGTGATTTCTGAATTAAGCACCTCGTTTTGATGGCGTATCAATTAAGATAAATATTGCGAAAAGTTAAATAACCGACCTATCATTATTTTTCAAGAAAGTGACTAACGAGACAGGGACAGAGACAGGGACAGGGACAGGGACAATGCAAGTTTTTGTTATTTTGATTTTGAGCTCTCTTAAAGTCACTGTCAGCCGGAACGTTATTGTCATCCCATCTTTATAACCATCTGACATTGTAGTAGAAGCCTACACTAATCAGACATACTCACCGCTGAGCATGGTCTGTCAAGTAACTGACAATGCCCAAGTCAGACGGACTTGGAACAGCCCAAGAAGAACATGTAAGTAGTATAGTAGGTAGTTGATGAATTACGGTCACCTTAGGAGAAATGCAACTTTAGGAGCTACGAGGTAAAACCGTTGTATCTATAGTGCATTATAGCAGCGAAAGTTCGCTTCAACGATTTTCAGTATCTTATCAAATTATTTTCGGGCGGATGACGATCAAAAGGTGATTTATGGTTGAAAAATTCCTTTTCGTTAAATATGGGTATAGTATTGCATAACAGATAGTGTTAATAAATTCCTCGGTGGATGACGATTAAAATGTGATTGTCGGAGGTTTGAGAAAAATAATGTACCTAATACGAAAAGCTTAAAAGCTGTCTCCAACGTTATCATTCTGAAATTTAAATATTTTTAATAGTAATCAGTCAGTTGTTGAGAATAGATTTGATAGTTCCTAAATTTTATAAAGCATTATTTCCTATACTTAAACTTTCATTGAGAGTTATTTTCAATTACCTTCTTTAAAAATGCCTTACTTACAGAATGATGAATATTTATTCTTCTTTGGGGGAGATTGCATATTCAGTCAATTTTTTTCTTGCTCGTTTCAAGAAGACGGACGAATATTTACATGCGCAGAGCAGTACATGCAGTATCATAAAGCAGGTTTAAAACTTTTATCTTATTTTCATTATATGCTTAAATCTCAGATTAATAATTAAGCAAACTTGTACGTATAGACGTAGTTTTATTGTGCGCGTAAGATATACAAAATATATCTCTGTATGGCGCTTCAATCCAGTAGAGGAAAACACTTACGACTCGATGTTGTTTAATTTGAATAAAATTGACTTTATTACTATGATAATCCTTTTTTTTATTTTACGTGTTCATTTCGAGAAGACCAACGGATATTTACATGCACTGAGCAATACATGCATTTCCATAAAGCGGGTACGGTTCCTTTCTTATTTTTCTTCTGTTGTTGTTGTTGTTGTTGATGTTGTTGCTTCATTTCAAATTTCTCTTCATTTTCTCAACTTAAAAAGTTTAACAATTTTTAAAGATAATTCATTATTTACAAAAGGCGAAACTTAAGCATTAAATTACGTTCGGGTGGATGACGATTGAAGGTAATTGCCGGAGGAGTTGTTGAAATTTTTTTTTCGCTTAATATGTCTCAATTCCCTGTCATATTACTTGCGGATGGTAGAAAGTGAAAGGATATGGCTAGAGTTGGTTTATTATAATTATACTTCGATACACATATATAGAATGACATAATATTGCTCATCGCGTTTTTCTGTATTATTAAAATATCGCATCGCTTTCAACGGTGAATCTTACCTGATATCTTTGAAGAAAGTAAATGCGTTATTTAAACCAGTTCACAAATCTATTGCATTGACTTAGTATTTATACCGTCTTGTCCAAAGAATAACATACATTGCTCGTTCTATAAATAAGGCATGTTATAGGCCTTATTAAGATTTAAAAAAATAAAACAAGCATAGCAATAATCTTACAATACTAGGAAAGTTCAAAGCTCCGAATGCAAAATGCTGCGTGGTTATGTACAATGTAATACAGTAACTATTAAGTTTCTAGTTTTGTCACAGGTCTGTATATTTCCGTCTTTTACAGTCGACAATAGTCAAAATAAAGTAACACTTAACGCTCGGACGCGCCCGGCAACTATCCCCTTTCTCCGTATTGATATCTGCACTAAGTTGAGGCGTTGCACAACAATAATATGGCGTTACAGATTTTGGGTAACGCTAAAAAGACATGTTTTAAAACAAGGCAGTAAATACATTGAACAAAACATCTTTGTTGATCTTTAAAAAGTTTGTCCATCTTCGTCGAATTTACAGGGGGGAAAACAGGCTAAACTCAAAATCCCTTATAAAGTAAAACACATACTTTTCACTTTCAAATACAGGCAAGTTTTTATCTGTAAAAGGGGTTTCACTTGATTACATTAATGCCAACCAACATAGTTTTTGTTTTTGTTCTTTTTTTTCACAGCGAGTTGACGACGAGTCTTTTCAGCTTATTAGATTTAATTTTTGAAATCGCGGTAGCATTAAATAACGTAATTTCGCTCCTTTATATAATACACTTAATCGATATTAGAAACGCAAAGATTTCCTCTGTTGAACATTTTTATTTGAATGACGCTATTGTTTTTATTTCTATTAAAGTCATTTTTTGCAATGAATTATTGAAACGTTTACAAGAATTCAATTTTATATTGTTTTTGTTGTGTATGAAATTTGAATAAATTTGAAACACGATAACACTGTTAAAATAAATATTTTGCCACTTTTGCGTTTCTAAACCTGTTGAGTGTATATACAAATACTTAGCTGTGAAATGTGCAATAGCATACATCTTCGTTCCATTAACCCCGATACTATATGATCCGACTCTTCACCTCTGCGGGTGGTTGACTAAGCGATCATTAAAATAACGGTCAGAGCAAAAAAAACGACTATCGATAGATCAGAGGGTGTGCGTGTTACGTTGTTGGTGATTACAGCGTTGAAAGCAAATCTTCTCAGATATCAATCTCTCATTGCATCTGCCACAGAAAAGTCAACAGAAGTATTATCGATGGCAATGGCACACGCTGTTATACGCGAAATAAATGAGCTTGCAGACCCACGTCAAAACTGTCACGGTTGCCAATTACAACATCCTTCTCAGAAAAGAGCATATGGGTCACGGCGGATGTCTGTCAGCAGAACAGCCAACATGGGAGGAATCATGTAACCAATACTGGCAAGCAGGTAAAAACCTGATTAAAGACGAGGAGGTGCAAAGCCTGGCGAAAAGAGCGGCATCTCGTATCCCAGAACTGCAGGTATTTATTCATTTATTACTATCATCATCATCATCATAATCATCATCAACAGCATCATCATCATCATCATCACTACTACAACATATTCTGCCTTTAAGTTGTGGGGTTTTTTTTTAAATGTTTTTTTTTTTTTGTTATCATCCTTTTCATTAATGGTTATAAATCAATGTATTCTACGCTTACTTAAACTCCTTCAATCTACTATTTTATATCCCGATATTTTACTTTTTATTTCAGACAAGGTTTATCCCCGGACTAATTTTCATAGAAAACATTCCAGAATGTAACGTGAAAGATATTGTATTACGGAAAGAGGAGATGGAAGACGATCCGTTGTTCAAGATATATGCAGAGATGTAAAAACTGTCTAACCTGAGAAAACAACAATAATATTTAATCATTTAATCACCAATTCTATTTATTTTTTATATATGTACGATATGTTGAGTTGCTGTTATAATCAAATATGTACACGTTATATAAGTTGTACAGTGTTTATATGTAGCATATTGTATATGAATAAAAGTAAAAACGATTGCTATTGTTTTTATCTACATTATATGTCCATTCCTTAAGGCTACGAATATCATTTCCTGTTTCAACCGGTCATAACCAGAGAGTACAGGAATCATTAAATTGGGTATTAAAAATGCTGAACTGAAGGAACGTAGAACATATTTTCAACTCTTTTCTACAATGGCACAGGCCCATGTCGATATTGAGATTAACGAGTCAGTTACTGAGAATGATTTAAATAACAAACGGAAAATAAGTTTAAATGTAGACGGTTATCACCACATTTCAGTTTTTCAAAACCAGGAAGGACACGTCAACTTGTTGTAAATATAAGAAGGGGAACGAGATCAGTAACCATTCTGAAAGAAGTGATGTTACAGATTTGCGATTTAAAAGAAACGCTTTTGCAGTGCTGCAACTTCATAGATTCTTAAATGTATTTTATTTATCATGACTTACAACGACTACCTAAAATCTATTTATTTCGATGTCAGCAGCCCTGCTTCTTTTACCAGCGCCGAAAAGTTATACCAAGTAGTAAAGAGACTGGGTAAATACAAAATTTCAAGACAAAAAATTAAACGATGGTTGCGAGAACAAGATGTGTATACACTTCACAGAGATGTGAAAAGGAAATTTTCGAGGAAAAAAATAATAACTTCCGGCGTAAACATTCAGTGGGGAGCTGATTTAGCCAGCGTTGCGAACATAGCAAAATATAACGATGGCGTGAAGTATTTGCTAATGGTTATGGACGTATTTTCTAAATATCTGTTTGTTGAGCCAGTCAAGAGTAAACTGGCCAAAGACGTTACACAGGCATTTAACCGCGTTGTACAAGAAACAGAGGGAGAGCGATCTGTACAAATTTTGTATTTTGACAAAGGAAGCGAATTTAACAATAGATTGTTCAAATCGTATTTAGAGAAAAGAAATATCAAATATTTCGCGACTCAAAATGAAAATATCAAAGTTTCACCGGTCGAAAGAGTTATTCGTTCATACAGAAACAAAATGCACAAATTGTTCCAAAGTACAAGGAATTACAGATATTTAGAACAGTTAGACGATCTAACAGATAGCTACAACTCCACTCCCCACAGAAGCTTGCCGGACAATATGTCTCCATCCGACGTTAATGAAGAAAATGAGGCCGTTGTTTGGGATTACATGTATAACAATTACACGGACAGCTACAAAACACCGCCGATATATAAATACAAAACAGGTGGCTTGGTTAGACTCGCCTATAACAAATATACGTTCCAGAGGGATTATCAACAGAAATGGACATCTGAAATATTTAAAATTTCCGAGCGATTCATTAGTCAACATATTCCTCTTTATAAAGTAGTAGACTTCTCCAACGAAGCCATAACCGGTTCCTTTTATGAACAGGAGTTACAAAGCGTTCATAAAAATGAAAACGCTCTATGGATCGTTGAAAAAGTTCTAAGAAAAAGGAAACGTTCAGGAATAGAAGAATATCTAGTTAAATACGAAGGCTGGCCCGAAAAATTTAATTCTTGGGTAAGAAAAGACGACATTTACGACGTTAACAGGTAAATCGATTCAATATGTCGTGTTACATGATTTTGCAAAGTAATCAGAATACAGATTTTTATCCGGATAATAAATCGTACACGTTTAAGATTAAGTTAAGGCAAACTTTAAAGCTACCAGGTGACTGGAATATTGCTTTAACTGAGGTAACTCTCAATGAAGATAACAAACATG